>JADAZS010000181.1:0-97464 GCA_014872975.1 Diaporthe citriasiana
AGTAAATATATAAATTAAGTATTAAATATATAAAATAAGTAAATATATAAAAATATATTATTTTAAGTAATTTACTTACTTATAAGATAAGTAATAAAGGGCTAAAAGGGGCTTATAATTAAGTATTTATAAGGTATTAAAAGGGTAAATAAAAAACTTTAAGGGGCTTAAATTAAGGGTATTAAAGCAAGTAATAAAGGGTTAAAGGGGCTTAAATTACTTATTTTAAGGGCTTATTATATTTACTTAACGGGGGCTAAATTATATACTTTTAAGGGTATTATATAAGGCTTAATAGGTTATATAGGCTTAAGGGTATTATAAGGGCCTTTTAAGGGTTAAGAGGGCTTATTAACATGGTGTTTATTATAAGAAAGGCTGCCAATATAATGTTTTTAAGACTTAACCAGTAAAGGTATCCTGTTTATTACTTATAGTTATACTGGCTTAAGGATAATTAACTAAATAATTAATTAAGTATACAAAGTTATTATAATTACCGTAAGGGAGGTTATTTTAATAATAGTTATACCTAAGTAACCCAGATAGCTTTACCTTCTTTAAGCTGTAATGGTAATTATATTATTACTGATTTATCTTCTTTAGACTTAACGTCTAAGTAGCTTAGACAATTTATATACCTTGCTAATCTAAAGCCTATAGGTAACTGATTAGTGTTAGTTGGCTTACTTTTTACGATTGTAAGGGTTAAAGTAGTGTGTAGGTTACTTTCTTTCTTCTCTGGTTTATGGTTGACTATACCGTGGGCGCCAAAGCGCTAAAGGTGTAGGTGTAGTCTGCTGCTGACTAAGCTATCTGCAGCTGGCGCCGGCTGGCCGCCAGCTGACAAGCAACGCTTCCACTGCTATCGCAACCGGTACCTCAATTGCGCAGGCTGTCTTTTCTGCGCAGGCGCTGAAGCTGCAGAAGTTGTCGATACGTACTGAAAGTTCCCCAGCCTAACAGGAAAAGCTTTTGCACACGGCCAATCGCCCAAGTTAATCCATGAGGATGCTATATGTAGGTAGAAGAAGTCTTTGAGGTGAAAAATCTGCCTGGGATACATAGTGTGAAAAGTATCAAAATCTCACAATGACCGTTCCCGATCTATATTTTTGAAAGAATCCTTCAATTTTAAAGGTTTGAACATTCCAATCACCAGATAATCAGTAAAGTAATACCTTTTCTTTCTGTCAAATACTGCATTCATAACGTCAACTTTGGGGGGGGGGTGCATGTCTGTAGTCTGCGTGCGTCGTGCACATACTGTCCACCCGATTCTGGCACGTCAGCCATGGGACATTGTCAGCGATAACAGTGACTCCTGGACCGGGAAGCAACAACAGCGCAAGCGGCACGGTGCCTAGGCTCTTCATCGCGACCGCACGCCGCTGCCACGACTTCATCCAGGCATACAGCGAGCACATCGAGCAACAACAAGAAGACAGCACCCTCCGGCGCACCAAGGATGCCAAGTGGCAGCTCGCCAACGCGGCGGATGTCCTGCGCGTCTGCTACGGCAGGACCGTGCCGGCGCTGGCACGCCTCGACCGCGATACCCTGCTGCGCGGCGGCCAAGACAAGGTCCGCGTGGAGATCGAGGAACATGTTGGGATGCCCCTGCAGCGCAGCGCTGAGTTCACTTTGGCCGCGGCTGTGGCATTCGAGGGGCTCTGCGTGCCCGTTCGATATGGGGGCACAGCTCTACCGCAAGGCTGGTGCCCTGACCGGGAGCTTGGAGCACCTGATTGCCGGGCGCGACAGCGGTGAGTCTATAGTCTCTACTGGGGTATTATATGCTGACTTTCACATCGTTTGCAAGCGTTGCTAGTGGCGAAGTGGACACACGTGGTTTGTGGTCCGAGGGCGCTCGGCATGGTGTTGGATGATGAAGAGCGCGAGCTGCTACAGCGCATCTCTGACATGCTCCGGCGGGAAGAGATGGAGCTGGACGATAGCAACCCACTCGCGGCGCGCCTGTTGCGATATTGGGCTACGTTCTATGAGGACACCTGGGTATGGGGAGGTAAGTCTGGCCATCCTTTTGTGTTTTCTTCTTACTATACCCCTTGATGCCATGTTCTCCTCGCTGTCTCGCGTCCGGAATCAACCTGAAAGAAAATCCAGTCGCTCCGCGGATGGCCATTGTCTTCCGCAAACTGGCGAATGCGTATCAATCTGAACGAGGGTAGGGGCCTGAGAGACAGGGGGCGGGTCTTTGGCGAGCTTCATACAACCCGTCGAAGATCTCCGAGCTTCCGATAACTGACAGTATAGCCTGGAGAAATTAAGCCTAATTGTGGAGTCTTCTCACGGGCAGTACCGTTATGTGTACATGCTCATGTGCTCGTGAAAATGACTAGCAACCCAAAGCTCGAGCACCCAGCCCTGGGGTCAATAAATGGGGTTGACTTGGGCCAATGTGTCCAGTATAGGGGGATTCCGCACGCGACTCTCGAACATCAGTTCGCGGATGCCGTCATTTTCGAGAACCAGGACCGGCGCAGCATTGATGCAACTCGTTGTGGGTGAGTCTTCGACCAAAACATTCCAAGCATTGTATTTATTCTCAAATTTGGTGCTCCGCTAACACGCTCCGCTGCTAATTGTTCTACAGCCCGCAGTACATCCAGCCCAGCGGACCTGTGACATAGAGCACTCCATAATTCAGCACGCGCTTCCGCATGAAGAACTGAAAGACTCGGCGACTGAGTGCCTGAATCTCAATATCACAGTTCCGAAGACACAGTCATCAGGACTTCCCGTGGTCGTCTTCATACACGGCGGTGGATGCAGGGTGCTTCATGGGCGCCGGCTCCTGGCCTAAGTATGACATGCAGCGAGTTGTCGAAATGTCTGTACATAAAGGGAAGCCCATTATTGGCATTACCATCAAGTGAGTCAGACATTCATCGAAGGAAATGGAGAATTGGTTATCTGCTCGATTCGGCTCTGACGTTCATTGTTGGACAAAAGTTACCGCCTGGGGGCGCCCGGATTCCTGACATCCCAAGAGCTCACTAGTCATGATTTCAAGCCCGACAGAGGTCTCAATGACCAAGTGGCAGCGTTTATTTGGCTTCAACGACACATTGCCGGGTTCAAAGGCGACCCGGACCGAGTGACAGCTCTGGGAGTGAGCGCAGGAAGTAGTAAGATGACTTCGATCGCCAATCTTCCTTTGACAACGACATGCATCGACTGATCAGAACTCTCCCAACAGTTTCCGTCCTGTTCCATCTAGCCAAGGATCAACCTCTCTTCAGCCAAGCTGTTTGTATGGGAGGGACTCCGTCCCTGATCCCACGATTGCCCCGAGAGGTCGCCGAGAGCACTTATGCATCCGTCCTACAAAAGCTTGGTATTGATGACCTTCCAACTGAACAGCGTATCGAAAGATTGAAGAAGACGGATCGCGAAGATTGGGTGGAGAAGCTGGGGCCAGGCTTTGCGCTCAGTCCGTGGCAGACAGGCATGAGAACAAGCCTCCGCTTTACCAAGCCGATGTGCTAGAAGATGTGATCAGTCCTCCAGGCAGCAAATCGTGCAATCGGATTATGCTGGATGATTACGAAATGGATGTGAGTCTCAATAAATCCATGGCTATTCCATAGTGAACTGAATACATATGTAGCTGCTGATTGGATACCCAGTCAGCAGTTCTAGCCTATATGCTCGGCCCCGCCCCGGATCACATCGGTACAAAATTCCGCTCAGTCCTCGATCAGTCCCTGTCCGACCGCCCTGACGCCAAGGAATCTCTGTCGAGCATCTATGACGCCGGATATGGTGGAGAGAGTCTCAACTTCCTGCACTTCGCCCACGACGTTGTCCAACTGGCTGCCACGAGGCACATATGTAGCCACACGCTGGCCTGGACCGGCCTACGTGTTCCACTTCAACGAGCCGAACCCATGGGAGGGTCGCTTTCAAGGAGTAGCTAGCCATCTTCTCGACGCTGCTTTTCTGTTCCAGAACTACCAAAAAAAAACTCAATGAGGACTAGGCTTCGTCGGGGAGAACATTTGCCCGCCACGTGATCGAGTTCGTCAACGGCGAGGAGCCCTACGACAACTTCTCCTTAGAATCTGGGAAGGTGCAGGTATATGGGCCTGGGGAGCTCAGGTCGCGCCAAGTGGACGCCGGGAATCCTGCCGCGGCTGGGCGGAGGGATCATATCTTCAGACTCGCTGACGATGTTGGACTGGATAGGCTGAGTGCGATTGTGCACATGACATTACACCCGTAGATTATGCCCCTAATCATCACAGACCAAAGGCCACATGTATTTGGAAAACATGCCATCATGACCAAATGGAATTTTTCCATTCCATGGATAATCACAAAATTCCACAATAGATGTTTAACTTTTGGAAAGTTTCAGACCATCGTGGAGTTTGACCTTGTTCGTGTAGTGCAAGCTATCAATGACTTTAGCTGTGACTCCTCAGGGCGGTTCAGTCTGTTGAGTATCCGCATTACAGTATCATCCGCTTGTACATCTCATCCAGCGCAGAAGCTTGGATTGTAGTCTGTGCTAGGTCGCCGTTCAAATGTTCCTGTTCCACACAAATTCTAGTATCCAAATACTTGAGTTAACAGGTCAATTTTTAATGCTGACAGCGGGCTGTGCGTAGATTTCCTAGAATAAGAAAACATGATCCGAATTTTACAATCCATATCAAAAGGATTTGTTCGATTGGGTAAATTGTATTTGCATGAAGCTTCATTGTGTGGTAATGAGAGATAAGATTAGATCAGATTAGATTAGATCTTTCAGCTTTCTGCACAGACCAGGCGGGTCGCGACCTCACTAGCTCTGACGACATGCCGCCGATCTGCGCGAAGCTTCGCGATTCCTCTTCTGCCCGTCAAAGCCCACCAATTCTTGCTTCATTCGGCTTCAAGGCCCACGCCGCCAGTGTGTTCGAATTCCATCATTTCTTCTTGGATAAGTATATTGTGATTACCACTGTTTTCTAGTCATTCACCGTTTCAACAACCCGCCGCCAGCCCGCCATGGACGACTACGATAATGAACATGACCACGATTCCAATGCGAGCTCCGACGACCAGGAGCACGACCAAGAGCAGCAAGATGATAACATGACGATGGAGGACGGAGATGAGATGGAGGTAGACGAGGATGACGCATTCAACGAGGAAGACGAGGACCAAGACGAGGGCGACAATGATGGAGATGGGGACCAAGACGGTGACCAAGATCAAGAACAAGACCAAGATGGGGAACAGGACGGAGATCAAGATCAAGAGCATGATCAGGAACAGGAGGGTGATCAGGAGGAAGACACCACCACGCGAGTCGACAGACCGTCACATTCGAAATCCAACTCGATAGACTCCCCCCTCACGCCGAAATTTCGACCAAAGGTCCGGCCAGAAGCCATCACGGCGAGGCTGTATGATATCGTGCCGACCATGGCAGCCCCGCAAGCGACTTCGATCAACGCCATCGCCATCACGCCCGACCTGAGATACTGGATGACAGGTGGGTCGGATGGGTACATCCGGAAATATGACGGCCCCGGCACCATCAACGGCAAGCAACTGTTGACCGTTGCCCAACGGCACCCCTTCGTGGACAGCGTCACAAAAGCTGGAATACTCATGTCTTATTGGGAGAACCTTGAGCCAGCACCGCCGAACCCTAGGGGTGGTGCCAGCGACGCTGATCGCGTCCTGTCTCCCGTGTACAGTCTGGCAGTCCACCGCGATGCGCTGTGGCTGCTGGCTGGCCTGGAGAGCGGCGGCATCAATCTCCACAGCGTAAGGCACGACGAGGGTAAGACCATACACGTGCTACAGGAACACAAGAATGCTGTGTCGGTGTTGCAGCTGGCACCAGACGAGAAGAGCGTGCTGAGCGGGAGCTGGGACAAGAACATTTTCGATTGGGACCTGAACACTGGTAAGCCCATACGGGATTTCAGGGGCAGCGGAGGTCAGATCTCAGCTATTGAGCCACGGCCCTTGAGCGGCGCACCGATTCCTGCAGAGGCGGCAGAAGAGAATTTCCAAAGCGACACCATGCACACCAGCACTCGGACCAATGGTTTCTTCAGCAGCGGTCCCGACTCCGGAATGCCCAATGGAGGGTCTATGCCCAACGGCGATGGTATGGGGGACGGCGAAGGGTCCGATCATGAGTCACTGTTTGGAAGTCCGGCAGGGTCGCTTTTTGGAGACGGCAACAACAACATGGGTGCTGACAACCCATTTGGTGGAGATAACGACAACGACGGATATTCGCATGCAATGCTAGAACCACTCGATGATGGTCCCCATGGAGACGGCGACGCTGCCATGGGCGGTGACGCAATCATGGGCGACGCCTCTCACGAAGCGACGGACCACCCACCAACAGACGCTGCACCGAGTACGACCCAAGACCCAGTGCAAACACAGTCTGAACAACCACTGGCCTCCGACGCCTCAGCGAACCAGCTCAAACCCCAAGACGCGTCACACGCCGACCCACCACGGCCGTCAACCGCGCAAACCGACGCCGACTCAAAACAACCGTCGATTCACTCGCCAACCCTCGTCTTCAACAACCCCGCCCCGGCGCAGTTCGACCCCACACAGACCTCCGACTCGACCTTCTTCTCCGCCTCATTCAACGGCACCATCCGCATCTGGGACCGCCGCGTGCCCGCGCCCCTCGCCCGGATAGGCACGCGCCCGGGGGTCCCGCCCTGGTGCATGGGCGCCTGCTGGTCCCCGGACGGCAACACCATCTACGCGGGGCGGCGCAACGGCACGGTGGAGGAGTTCAACATCCACAAGGCCACCTCCAACTGGCAGCCTGAGCGCACCCTCAAGTTCCCCGCGGGCAGCGGCGCAGTCTCGGCCGTGCGGACCATGGTCAACGGCCGCCACCTCGTCTGTGCCAGCCACGACATCCTGAGGCTCTACGACCTGAGGGACAACCGCGCGTTCAAGCACGGCGCCGTGCCGTTCTTGATTATTCCTGGTCCCCCTAGGGCGGGCGTCATCTCGCAGATGTATGTCGACCCTACGTCGCACTTTATGCTTACTGCCGCCGGCACGAGGGGGTGGGAGGGTAGCAGCACCGAGGTGTTGATTGGGTATGAGATTGGGTGTGTCAACGATTGATCACATCGTTGTTATAAAAGTGTTTTTTCTGGCTTATGTGTTCTCAACGCGGGGCTTCAAGTTGGCGTGGTATTAGCTTTGGGTATATCCACTTAAGCCCAGGACTTTGGGCAAGTTTTTTTTTTTTGTACTGTGTTTCAAGAGGCGTTGGAGAGGAAAACAAGCAATCATGGTGGGATGCTTTTGATTCTTTACAAGGCGGCGCTCGGAGGCCGTGAGGTTGGAATCTGGGGAGGCGCTTCATGCTCAAACTTCGGTATCAATACCCCATGGCTACAGTTATAATTCAATAATGTCTCTTTCAAGACAATACTCTGCTGATGGTTCCATCGTAGAGCTCGTCCGCATCGTCTTCACCAATTATGTGTGTGTGTATCATGACGGAAGTAGCTCGATGTGGTGTACTTGACAGATGGTCGCATCAATGCCAGATGGTTAGAAATGCTTCGAGCATTCTGAGGCACAACCAACAAATGCGCGAGTACCTCCTCACCGAATTACGGCTGGAGGACACAATCCGTGCGTGACTTGCGCTCCTCTAGGAACAACATGGACGCCTCACTTTTGGCCAAAATCGCAGTGACTCGCTGGGGAACAGCCATCTGTGAGCTGTTTTGTGTCCGTCACACACTACAAGGCGTGGGAGAATCAGTGACTCGACTCTGGACGCTCGATAGATAAATATGGCCACAAGTTCCGCCTCCAGGAACTTTTGAACCATACCTCCACCAAAACAATCACTCCAGGAAGGAAACCAGCAACGACAAAGCAATTTCTACAAAAAAGCTTATCCTTACCAAGAACCGATCAAGTCTTTTTGACCAGTGGAAGTACCAACCGACATTCAAAACTACCATGGATGAAGAGGAGATGATTTTTGAAAACCCTGAACAGGAGTTTGCCATTACAGCAGACGACGAGCAAATCTATCCGTTTCTCACTTTTTCCAAGAGGGTCACAGAAATCAGCAGTTACACCAGGACCACAGAGCCATGGGGCGACATTCGCGTGATCCCCGAGCAATTTCACCCGGATTACACCAGGCGTCCCCAGCAGCTACCGTTTACCTTCAACGACGTGCAGGACTTTATCAGCAATGGTCTCCCGGCAGCTTGGAAGCGTTGGTCTGTTCGATGGGCTTCCGAGTCCAGGAAAAGCGGCGATACCACACACGATGATGGTTTTCGCACCGTTTTCATTTTCAGGACGATTGAATTTATGATTCGGCCGGTACAGGAGGGTACTGGGCCTGGGCGACTCCAGTGAGTATATCAATCACATATCCTGTCCAGTGGGCAGTGACCTGATACCTTATCTGTTCTCCCATTTGCTCTAACCAAACATCACTACAGTTTCACCACATCTGACGTGATGCATTGTCTGAGAGCCGCTATCAGCCAGGCTCCGGGCGAGCAGATGAGGACGGTCATCGGCACAGCGTATGCCTCAGACCCAGAGGAAACCAGGGGGATTCCAAAGCCGAGGGTGCTGCTTGAGTGGAGGCTTGACCGTGCTGATGAGTACAAGGTTTCCCTCGAAGTCACTGCTTGGAGAAAGCGCCAATGCCACCCTACGGATACCGGAGTGTACAAGCGGTTGAAGAGAGCGTATGCTAAAGAGCTCAAGGCGGGGAAAGTGAGGCAGAAAGATCCACCTGCGCGAGATCCAGCGGTCTCTCGAGCGGAGGCCTCATCGAGTCAGCCAGACCAAGGCATTCACGCGCGTCGAAAGAGGAGAGGCTCCGGGTCAGGCACACCCTCGAGCCCAGGCCCGAGTCACAAACGCCGGAGTATGGGTTCCCAGTCGGGCACATTCTCATCATCGAGCTCAGTCACGAGTTCGCCGGAGTCGTCCCGTTCATCTTCATTCGCCACCTTGGGCACAATGTATCATGGCAGTTCTCCTAGATTCCCCGGGCCGGCTGGCATGTCGGCTGGAGCGCCACCAGGCACTGGATATTCACCCGGCTCGTCCTATGAACAGACACCGACTGGCTCGCCGGGGAGCACTCGCTCGGGCAGCTTGCAGTCCACGATTTCCGGTGTCAGTCGTGGCATGTCAGGCTTGGCCATCACGTCGCCGGGAGGCTACGGAGGCCCGAGCACTCTTCCACCACAGATGGATTACAGAACCAGGCCAGCCCCAATGCAGCCCTTTCCTCCGGGACTGGCACCAGGCCAGCCCGGACCGCACACGGGATATGGGGCTCCGCAATACGGCGGCGGCGGCTACGGCGGCTCCCAGTACCCACCGCGGACAGGACCGCCGCAGGGAGGGAGTGGCTACCCATCCAACGCGCCTGGATACGGCCAGCCTTTTCAGGGCATGCCTCCGCCACCAATCCCTCCACAGGGATACCCTCCGCAGGGCATGCCTCCCGCGCCGTACAATACACAAGGCATGGCAGCGAACCCGCAGGGCGGAGGATATGCTCCGTACCCCTACCAAGGCCCTCCAGCAGATCCTCAAAGCGAATGGAGGGATGATCCCCGCGCAGTATACTACCACCGCGGAGGACAGCAGTCTGGTTCCCAGGGATCACATCATCGTGGGGGAGGATCCCGTCGCGGCTAATCTTCTCGGGGTTGATTCAATGTTGGCAAGGAAGCGATTACGTCGCGAGCTTTTTGGGATTTCTTTTTGGAGTTTCTTGGGTGGACTTTCGCCAACTTGGCAAGTCTATAGTGTCTCCTTTCTTTTGAGAATCTGCAAGCTTTTGGGTAGACTGACGACAGGTCGGCAAGTCTATAGTATCTTCTTTCTTTTCTTCTTCTCTATGGCACGGATCGGCTACGGGTCGGCTTGAGAACCATTTTGCGAGCTTTCGGGTGGACTGGTACCAGCTTGACCACCAGTCAACATACTATTTCCTTACCCTTTGTTTTGGCACAAATCGGCTGGGCCGGGAATTAGCAAGGCGCAACGGAACACGGTGATTTAGCGTTGATAAAATCTTTGGTACACACCTCTTGTCCATGGGCTCAGGCGCTGTTGAGTGATATGGGTGACCGAGATCAAACTCGTTCCTGTGTCGGTTGATTCCGTGCTCGGAGAACAATCAAGATCCACCTCGTCTTGGCCCTAACTCCCGAGCAGCGAGAAGTCGTTGCAAAGTCTACGCTTCGTCATGAAACGCGGCGACGCCGCGGACAGATACAAAGATAGTACTTGCAAAAGAGCTTACATACGCTCGAGGCATCTCTTCATTGAGGCATCCCAGCCCAGATCTGAAGTTGATTGGAGGCCTGGGATGCAGAAGAGTGGTAAACTACAGGCTTCCAGAGGGCGTTCATCTTGAGCCAGCCTCTGCGGCTTCAGCAGTCATCACATGCATGTGGCCAGTGTTCGACGTGGGTACGGGGCCATTCATGTTCATCTCAAGTCTGGACCTCCAGCTTAACTAAACTAGGAATGACTCAAAATGTACAATATGTGTGTTTGGGTATGAACCTCAACTTCAGCTCAGGGTTTGTCTTCCCAACTCCACACGGAGTACTAACTAAGTGGAGTTAAGCCCATGACTCTTTCAAATATGCTTCAGCACAGCCCAAAACAAGTCAGATGTCGATAAGAAGCTCCTCTTCCGGCTCCTTCTCAGGGGAACGCTCAGACTTGGTCGGGCAATCAGCGCCATCAGAATCAGCGCCATCGGAATCAGCACCATCGCCACCAAAGGTCATCAGCGACTCGACATCAGTGCCCATCTCCATCTGAACTCGTTCAGACACGGTATTGGTATGAGAAGGGTCTGACTCAGTATGGTGCCGTCCTCGTCGGATGCCCAGCACTTCTGCCTCGAACCCGAGATCAGACTCGCCCATCAAAGACATCAAGTCGTCGACGGCTGAGCCTCCAGAGGGTCCAGCTTTGCCGGAGCCCTGCACTGGAGGCTGATAGGTCACTCTAGGATCTGGCGTGGGGTTGAGTCGAGGCGGGATGAGTTTTCCCTGACGTGGCCGATTAGGCATGTGCTTGTGTGTGTCCGGATGCGCTTGAGCCTGACCGTGCTGGCCATTGACCGGAGCACTCCTGCTTTCGTGATGACGGGACGTAGATGTGGCTTGAGGGCGATTGTCTTTGAAAGATGCACGGCCGTGAGACTGTGCATGAGGACCTTGTTTCTGATTACCAACTTGTGCCTGGCGACCTCGTTTCTGGGACTGTGTCCGATGACCTTGCTTCTGATTACCACCTCCGCGGCGGTGACCAGTAGTCTGATTGCGAGTCTGCGAAGAAGCCGGCGGATGGTGGCGATCACGAGTTCCAGCTGGCTGTCCAATCACTCGCTGTCCGTCTTGGTTTGAGACTGGAATGAATCGCTCCTTTATCATGTGCTTGTCGGCCTCCGCAGCAGGCGCTGGTGTAGTGCCCAGCTTGATCAAGGGCTTCATCGCCTCGAGTTGGGCGTCGCGGATAACATCATCGTGGATCTCCGGGTTCTTGCTGAACTCGACCCATTTCTCCGGGCTGCTGTCGCGTATCTGATCCGGCTCTGCTGTAGGCATTGTTGAAGCTGACCACGGTGCGGACTCAAGCCGAAGCTCGGCCATCTGCTGCTCGGTTCTGAAAGTCTTGAACTGTTCGCAGTTCTCGCAGCATCGGCAGGGGTCGGTGCATACTCCGGAACACTTGTGGCCACAGACAAGAATTCTGACACAAGGCTTCAGGCAGGTAAGAGTGTCGTGCGGGATCCTGTTGGAAATTGTTAGCATCCAGGTCCATCAAGACATGCAGGCATCTTACACATGGCAATTCAGGACGCAGTCGTGGCCGCAAGGAAGCTTGGCGTCACATTTGATCCAACAGCCACCAGCATTCCCGACGAAGCAATCAGGCGACTTCATCCAAATCTCGTTCGTACTCTGCTCGTCATTGTGATTCTGGCAGACCAGAGGCAGCCCCTTGCCCATAGCAACGCGCTGTTGCTCTGCAAATCCGTTCCAGACCGGAGCCCACGTGTCGAAGGATTGGACCGTAGACTTGAACAGGTTCTCCTTGTTGCCGAACATGAAGAAACCACGACGGGCTCTGCTGATAGCGACTGTTGCGCGGTTCAGGCTTTCTACGAAACCGACTCGCTTGGCATCGTTTGGCGTCGGGGGACTCCTGACAAGGGAGAGCAGAACGATCTCGTTTTCCTCGCCCTGATATGAGTCCACCGTCGCGACATTGAAGTGAGATGCCCCTAGTGATAGTGCCTCACGTGGACGTCGCAAGAGATTTAGAATTCTCTTCCGCTGCCCACGGTAGTATGTGAGGACTGTGATCTCTGCTGGTCGAACACCATTCTGAATTAGGTATTTCATGAATGCAACGATCATCATTGCCTCTTTGTGGTTGAACTTGCTGTTGTCGGCATCTGTTTCCTCCGGCCACTCATGAGTGAAGAACCAGCTGCGGCGAGAGCCCATGCCTGGAACGAGGGGGCGATTGGCATTGTCTTTGACGAGAGGGTGATCCTTCAAGTCGGGGTAGTACTGCTGCACAATATAGCGCAGTTCAGGGGCCATGCGACGTTGCCGATTCAACATTGTGTAAGGGATCCGGTTGCGAACCAATCGCTCAAAAAGAGAAATGTTGAGGTTGAATGGCTCACTTCCGAGTCGGGCGATGTCGCATTGTGGTGGAAGCTGCTGGTGGTCACCGACGAGGATCAGCTGGTCCAGGCTGGGGAACAATGCCGAGGTGACGTTGGCCTCCCTGGTCTCGGCGGCTTCCTCAATCAGAAGGACCCGTGCTCCGGTGGCTGCCAGGAAGCCACGATATTTGGTAAGGCCAGTCGTGGTGCAGCCGATGATATTGATGCAATGGTTCTCAAGGACGGTGAGGTCGCTGAGCCATTTGTTCATTTTCTGCAGCTTTGCGTGGCTGGTAGCCTGTTGGAGGATCTGGCGAAACTTGGCCGTCGAGGCTTCTCGCAGCTTTGACTGAAGAATTTGGTAAACACCCCCACGGAGAGAGACTGGAATCTGATACAAGTCATCGTTTCGGGCGAGCATAACAACACAGCGGGCCTGCCAGCCGGGGATGCGGGGCGTATTCCCAGTGTAACAGCTGGAAAGCGGGATCCAGGTGCCATAAAGGCGGTCGTCTTTTTCGTCGGCTGTCTCTTCCTCGAGATCAGGGTCCAGCTCAACAAATTGCTCGTCGATGGCTTCTTCTTCCGTGAACTCCGCGTCCTCAGGCGGCTGACGTAGGCGTTCAATCCGCTCCTCGCTCAGCCAGGCCTGCATTGCTGGCTCATCATCATCTTCCCATCCCTCATTAGACAGGGATTGGAACTGGGCCTCGTTGATGACGCCAGCATCGAGAAGTGCCTGGGGATCCAGTAGTCCCTGGCCACCAAAGACGCCATCCACAAGGGTCTTGAAATTGTCGATGATCTGCAGTCGCTCCTTTTCAAGTGATCTGTACTTGCCCCTGCCATCACCTGGGCCACCCTTGCCAAGTGATAGACGAAGGTTGTAGACGGTACGCTCTTTGATAACCTCGTTCTCAGTCCGGCCCCCCACACGCATTATCTTTGCGCCTGCAGAATGGCAGTAGATGAGAAGTTGGTCAAGGGCGTGGTTTGTCTGGGCAGCGATGATGACAGGAGGGTCCTTTGGTCGACGATTGTCAAGAATTGTCTTCAGAGCCTGAACGGACGTAAAAGTCTTGCCAGTTCCAGGGGGTCCCTGGACTACCGCCAGCTCCTTGGAGACCATTCGTTGCAGAGCCTGAATTTGGGACGAGTCGAGGCTTGTCTGATCTTGGATTCCCTGCTTTGAGAGAGGACGACTCATATCGCACTCTTGGAACTGCTCGGCGACCCGCTGGTAAATGATCCGCTCAAGGTCTTTGCTGCCCATTGTCTGCTGCTGCTGCTCCGGCGTGAGCTGTGTTACGAGGCAGGAGAGGTCGAGGTGAGGGTTATGGGCAATGTTTCGCGATAGGGAATCGTGGTTTTCGAGACGAAGAATGTATTTGTCGAATGGCGAAATCTCTCCAGCGGCGAGCTGGAGCCCAATCATGGCGTGGCGAGCGGCCTCGTAGAAGCCACTACGTGACTCGACCATGACCAGCTCTTGGTCAGGGTCGACGATGGCCTCCTCGGCACAGGCCCAGGTTATGTCCACTGTGGGTGGGTTTTGGTCGAGGCCACCCTCGATGGGGCGTTGGGCAACGACGGCTACGCGGCAGTCGCTTTGGAAATTGTCGCTGGAAAGAGCGACAATACTGCCGGGGGTCAGGCGCTTTGCCTGTTTCCACAAGATGTTGCGGCCAGCCCGACTGGTGGAGAAGCTGATGCGGCAGATTGGGCCAAGCTTCGCCATCAGATATCCTTTGACGAGGACCTGTCGAGGTTAGCAAGCGAAAAGACGGACGAAGCAAGGTCTGCTAAGCTACTTACCTTGGTGTAGACGCAGGTGTTCTCGTCGTCGTGCATGGTGGGTGCTGATCTGAAGTCGTTGACGGAAAAGCGAAGCCCTTCGACGGCTTCGAAGCGAAGGATCTTGTAGAGAGCCTCAAGGTACCGTCCTTTGGAGTCAAAGGGGCGGTCGACGGGGAAGGTGGGCAGGTCATTGGTGGTGGCGGCCGAGTTCATGAGCTCAGCAGCTGTCGGAAACTCTGTGAGCTGCCGCCAGGGCGCCGTGTGGCGCTCCTCGAGAGGGTTGTGCTGGACGTGGTCACGAATGATCGTGATCACGTCTGGATCGATCGGCATGGTGACGGTGACGGTGGCGTCAGTGATGGTCTGCGCCTGAGGATGGAAAGGTCGTCAGTGTCAAAATGGGTGTGGGTGTTGGGAGGGGAGTTGGAGGAAGAGTCAGAGGATCGAAGGAAATGGGGGGAGTGTGGGAGGAAGGCTGAGGTTGGAAAGCGGGCCAGGCAGAAGGAAGGTGCTGGGTGCAGATGGAGACGGGAAAGGTCTGTTGACAAACCTTGCTTGTGCTTCAGGCAGTGTCGTAGACTATTGTCCACCTGGGCACGCTGGCGAATGTCTGGGATTCGCGGTTTGAGTACTTGAAAGCTGCCAGAAAGCCCTCAGTTGAAGTCTGGACAGAGAAAACAATGTATCCAGGTGTTTGCATCGGGCTGCAATGGGTACCTACAAGAGCTCTGATGGTGGATCGTTGGCTGCCGGACAATCAACCCACCACACAAGTAGCAGCCATTGTTCGGACAATAGAAGCTGACTTCGTAGTCTCTTGAGCTGTGCCCGTGGAAAAGAGGCAGTGTTCAGTTGAGAATCATTGAATGGATCCTTGAGATGATGACAATGGAGGAAAACAAGATCGGACGGAATCTGTGAGGTACAGTAGGTGTTGCTGGGGTTTGGGACGAAAGTCATGTAGAGGAAAGCGGCTACCCGGTGACTCCAGGAAGGAAGTAATGACCACAACGGCCAGGAGGCTGCAACAAGCCGACACTCAGCCCCAGCATCCCTGCTCAGAGCTGCTTCACCATAGAGGGAAGCTGCATGTCAGACATTGGACAGCAGATTGGGACAGCAGATTGGGACAGCAGATATGAAATTCCTCCTTTTTGTCCACCTGTGTGCATTCTTCTCTCCCAAGAGCTTGTTGGAACCCCTCGTCTTCTTGTACACAACTTCGATTATCAACTTCCAAGACCTCCTACAGATGCAACTATTTGCTCATGTGTCCTGGTGCAGAGTTGATAGACCTGCATGCAACTAGAATCAAATTCGATAGCAGTAGGAGCCTGGCAGCAAAAAGAACCAGACTGGAATATTTGAAATGGGACAGACAACGTATCGTACATTCTTATGGAACACTGCGGTATCTAGAGATGTGAGCCGGAAGGCACCACCACTTTGGAGAACAATGTCTCGGACAAGGCTATCGTCTCTAGGTACCTCTGTATGCCATTATGTGTGAGTATGTGGAAACTGAACCTACTCTGATCTACTGTCAGTGACCTGAAAGTAACCCTGAACCATTTCAAGAAGCCTCACGATCTACTACCTAGCCAACGTGAATTTCTTGGGATTACCTCCAAACGCTCTCTCCGGTGTTAGCCTGAATCCACTGGAGCGCAAGTCGCTGCCCAGGTCGTAAAACATCCTTAGTTGAATCATCCCAGCTCGGCCATTTCCTTGCTGTCTAAGAATTTAAATGGACCCAGTCTGCAGTTCTTTGTTCAGAGCTTGGGGCTTCTACACACCTAGGGTACTTCAAGTTTGCTCATATGGCAACTTGCGAGTGAGACCAAAGTAATGGGCTTGTCGATTTCCTTGAAAAGACGGGTGATGAAGCCCCATCAAATCTGGAGTCTGCCTATACTCGTGTCAGTGGACTGAAACAAGGCGCGTCTCCTTCCTGTCGCACGGCATAGCCACTCGTCAGCCCGCCTCCGAATAGCCACACCACCACCAGGAGCGAATCATTGTTCACATTGGCATTTGCTGGCCTCCAGGCATTGAGGGCCAAACAGTCTAGCTCTCGTTCCCCTGCACTCTTGAGGAATAGCATGAGTGCCCAAATTTATACACTTGAAAATTGTTGAAAGATCTCATCAGAGGAATGGTTTGACGCACTCGAGGCGGACGAACAGGTGGCTCGGCGAAGGGAATGCCCAGGAACTTCTGAACTCCGTTGGCAGTGTCATGGACTCCAACAACTGTGCCGTTCGTAGTGACGACAACGGGGTCGAGTTCATGCAGACGGCAGGGCAAGACAACAAGAGCAGGGCCACTAGCAAAAACACAAGTTGAGCCTTCCTGATATCTTTGGAAGGTTCTCTGTTGTCATGTGCAGTCAAGTACGATCCATTCTAGAACCCAGATTTAGCCACGTCTTTATTGTCGTGCCCAGAAACCATACTTCGAGCTCGTCCTAGTATAAAGCCAATAGCCTGTCCGCTGATTTCGTATAACGATCTCGCATTTTGTAGGGGTTGGAGTGGTACTCGTCCCCCAACTTTCCCACATGCAAAGACAGGGCCCCTAAGTAGCCCACATGTAGAGAAACCAGACTCCAGAACTGGACGTTTTGGGTTTCCCACATTGCTATTGGGATAGTAAAAGACCTAGCGCCCGACCGAAGCCCTCTTGGTAATGTAGGAGCAACCTTGCTCCCAAGAGATGGTTGAGAAAGCAACCCGGGTCATTCATTCATCCCCTTCGGTCATTCCAGAGTCTGACTATCTTCATTTTCCCGACATTCACAGACTTCTTCTCGTTTTCATCTAGATATGCACCGTCGATAACCATGTACCTGTCGTATTTTCCTTAATTCACGCTTCTTCTACGCGTCACTGCCGGCCATCTTCATCATCAAAAACTCCAAGTTAGTCAAATTGAAAGTTAATCATGCCCTCACTCTCATGTCTTTCAGGTGCAGTGCTGGAAACTTTTGGTTTTCTTGCTGTGGTTCTTTGGTCCCCGGGGCCGCTTTGAGTCAGTTCCTCGAATTTCCACTCCCGATGGTCTCTGCCGGCGATATTCTCTGCCGGGGTGGCCTGAGTCGACTGGGGCTCGAATGCGCCGTTGGGGTTACGACTTCTCTCATGCTTTGCCGAGCCAGCGGCCCTTTCGCCTGGCGGGGACAATCGAAATTTCCCGCATGTGGGGATTCGTGTGCTTCTCCTTCGGTCCTTTTATAATGTAACCTTATAAATCCGCGCAAGCGGAGAGGCAATGGGAACATTGAGCATACAGTTGCACATTCCTGCGCGGGTATCCAGGCGTCATAGCCAATTCTGGCGAGGTGGGGAATACTGGAAATGATCGATACTACATTGATGGGCCATCGCAGGGCTATCCATGGCTCTTTCACTCGCCTCGGATGGTAAACATTTAGCCGGTGAAGCGTCTAGGCACCACAGTATAAATGTATAAAGACAGTCCAAGCATTCAATGTTGTCTACGATGGCTCGTACGAATTCAATTTGGTGACTTTACACGGATCCAGCGAGGATATCCGGCCATCGCCACACGACATGACGAAAACCGTCGCCACTCTCTTTCTCGCCGCAACTGTGGTCGCCTCAGACCATGGGCCATCGGTTGGTCTTCATTTGGGGCAAGCCGATTCACTTTTCCAGCTAACATGAAGCACGGGCAGTATGGAGGCTCCGGTCCTTTCAAATCGGTACGTCAGAGAGAATTCGTCGCTGAGTATGCACGCCTGCTAATATATCCGTAGTACTCATTTGAGGTCGAATCACTTCCCAATCACACATTCTACCAGCCACTGGAATCTGGAATCGGCTCCGATCTTAAGCTACCGGTCATTGTTTGGGGCAATGGCGGTTGTCTACCATGGTAAGTGCAAAGCAGGGCTTGATCGTGAATCACGCTGACTTGAGCAGTGAGTCTCAAGTGAAATCCAAATTCACTTGCGTCGGCCCTTTTGGCTAATGCTCAGCCTCAGTCGGTCTTGCCTTCCGAGGCTTCCTCGGCGAGGTTGCCTCCCATGGTGCAATGGTGATAGCTACTGGGGCAGCCTATGTTGACCCGGAGACTTATGTGGCGTCGCCAGACCCTCCACCTTCAACTAATGCATCTGGGAGTCTTTCCGGCGAGAATCCTGCCGCTATGACTGCTGCAATAGACTGGGTGTACGCCAATGCGGGCAAGGGAGAATGGGGGCACATCGATGCCTCTCGTATCGGCACCTGGGGCCAGAGCTGCGGTGGGCTGGAGGCCTATGCTGCCGGCCTGAACGACTCTCGTGTTAGCCATCTTGGCATCTTCAACAGCGGCGAGCTGAATGAGCAGGCCAGCGAGGAAATTGCAGGAAATCTCACCAAACCTATCTTCTATCTTCTAGGCGGACCATCCGATATAGCGTATCCGAATGTTGGTAAAACATCGTACAGCCCCTCAGTTACTCAACATGCTAACCACCGAAATAGGGCGAGCGAGACTACGAATATCTCCCTGCTACCACGCCTGCTTGGAAAGGAAGTCACACACTCGGCCACAGTGCTGCATTCGATATCCTTAACGGCGGAATCCCGGGCATCGTTGGGAGCAAGATTGTGCAGTGGATTCTCCGTGGGAATGAATCGGCAAAGGCATGGTTTACTGATGGCAGTCCAAAGGCTATTGGCGTGAGCGACATAGCCTTCAAGAACTTGGAATCGATCGAGGTCACGCCCATCTAGTATGAAGAATACATGTACATTTGATGAGATGATCAGACTTCTCTACTGGTAATTAAAGTAGAACAACCATAATTCGGATCTGGCTCATTAAAGTCCAGTAAGCCACTACATCTAGTTTAAAACTACATATTACATTGTCACGCTACTATCAGGATAATAGCTTGTACTTCTTGCGAATGATTTTCAAACATTTGTCAAATCTAATCAGTAGATTAGATTTGTTGCATCGGTTGATCGGACGATCAAGATCTGCGTTTAGCCGATCTTAGCAAGGAGACTTTTCGGCTTTACGTAACTGCGGGCCGGAATTCGGGCCCGATTAGCAGGTATACCGGGCGGAGTTTGACAAGTAACCGCCCCGGTCTGTCTCAATCTTGCCTTTTCTAACCGTAGGCATAATTACAATTACACCGCGAGAGATCATAAGCTGGAGAATGATTGATGATATTTCTCAGTCCCGAAAGCGTTTACTTTCCTCGAATTTGTGGAGGTCCATGTGACTTCATCAATGCAAAGTCCGTGGCTCCCAGCCAGTGTCAGCCACACCGAGTTCACCTTCTCTTGACTTGACGACAATGAGCTCACTTTGTAAAGGGGGAATCATGTCGGGCAGTCGTTTATGGATATTGACGTGACCACTCGAGACTGTTAAGCAGCTTCTTTGGTGCTACACTCGTTTCGTTTAAATATCGGTTAGCCCCCTGACCTCGGGAGCCCCTGGTCCGTCCGCGTACTAGAGGACCGTTATTTTGGGTTAGTTATGCTCAATGCCCAAAGGATAATGAAATGGAAAATTTAACAAGTTTACGACTATGTTCATTTCTGAGCGGCATTTCATGACCGTGACGTCCTCTTCAACGGTCGAAAATGGCCGTCAGGTGGATCTAAGCTTGCTTGCCGATCTTCCTTCTGCACCTCTCGTGGGCATACCTCTATTACGCTGCCTGATCATCACATACAGTATTTCCGTAACACCGCCACACTTCAAAAAAAGGGTGACAACGTCATAGCGGAGCCAGTATGGCTTGGCCACGCTGTTTGTACCTCTGCGAAATTGTAGCTTGATTTGTGTACAGGTGCCGCGGGCCCGTCCCGCAGGGTGGGCCCGCGGCCTCGCGGATTCATCACATAGACCCGGTGGCTGCGAAGCAGATACCCGAGGCAAAGCTCGTAGCAGGCTAATTCAGGAGCACGAATTCATGAATAGGGCAATATACGGCAGTCGATCTACCCTTAGTCTATATCACTGGCAAACGCGTCTACCTTACAATCAGCACCCGATGCCATCCGTGTGCATAGTTGGGGGCATTGATTGCAGTGCACTCGACAGTTGGCGCCCTCGGTGGGTTGCTGATAAAGCGTGTACATGCTCTCCTTGGAGGCATCCACCGAGACACCACTGATCGGATTTAGTATGATTTACGTCCGTGGTTGCCGTTCTCTAGCTTATGAAAGCTTGGCCTATCAATCGAAACGAGAAGCACGATCAGGGTAATTCTGGTGAACGACGGTGATTCTAAGTTTCCGGGGCACCGATGAAATTTAAGCATGGGGCCAAGTCCCGAGGTCGATCCACTCTAGTCGAGCCATAGTCCGTACCTAGATTGGCTGTTTCTCTGGGATCGGCCAGCAACGAGTGCTGCCCAGGTGACGCAGTGTACCGGCGCCACCATTGCTGAGTCGGTCTCATGCTATACTCAATCCCGAATTCCGGCTGTGCTTTTTCGTCCGCATGCTTCTTCTTCTGCCTCCAAGATCTCGCCCGATCAGGTTTCGCACCGGGTCATGAGGTCGCATTCATCCTACAATTACAGCCTCTTCCTGTCGCTATAGCCACAACACTCTTCTTTATTTCGCCGAACTGTCTCTTTGACGACTTAATCACAACCTCAGAGTTTTCGACTCTGGCTGTCTCTATTTGGCGCTTCCTCCCTCACCGGGCTAACATCTTCAGCGTGCCCACCATGGAGATCAAACAGGGTGGCGAGGCCGTTGCGCCGACGAAATTGTCCTTTTGGCGCACAGTTGCTGATCAAGCTGGAGTCACTACAGAAGTACTCAACTACCCATACGCCGGCTCTGGCACTGAAAGCGATCCATACGTTATCCAGTGGATTCCCAACGACCCTCGAAACCCGATGCTCTGGAGTAGAACGAAAAAATGGTTCATCACAATGATGGTATCCCTGACAACACTGGCCGTGACTCTTCTGTCGTCCGCCTACACTGGAGGCATCCGACAGATCATCCAGGAGTTCAAAATCTCCCAGATAGTAGCTACTCTTGGCGTCTCACTCTTCGTGCTCGGCTTTGCCATAGGACCGCTGCTATGGGCCCCTCTGAGCGAGCTCTTTGGACGCCAGTACCTATTCATCGGCACGTATGGGGTGTTGACGGCATTCAACGCCGGCTGCGCTGGGGCCAACAACGCTGCGACTTTGATCGTCCTCCGCTTCTTCGCTGGTGCATTCGGATCGTCCCCTCTCGCGAACTCGGGCGGCGTCATCGCCGACATGTTCCCGGCAGCTGAGAGGGGCCTGGCAATGGGACTATTCGCAGCCGCTCCTTTCCTCGGCCCCGTCCTTGGTCCTATAATCGGAGGGTTCCTAGGCGAGGCGGCAGGTTGGCGGTGGGTCATGGGATTCTTAGCTGCGTTTTCGGGAACACTTTGGCTTTTGGGAATCGCTCTTGTTCCTGAGACATATGCTCCATTCATACTTCGACAACGAGCGGCAAAGCTGTCCAAAATGACGGGAAAGAATTATGTGAGCAAGATAGAACATGAACAGGGCAAAGTCGACTTGGCAGAGTCATTCAAGACTGCATTACTGCGTCCTTGGATATTACTGTTCCGGGAGCCTATTGTTCTGCTTCTATCGCTCTATATGGCGATCATCTACGGAACTCTCTACATGCTTTTCGCAGCGTTCCCCATTGTCTTTCAACAAGGACGAGGCTGGTCTCAGGGAATCGGCGGCTTAGCATTCGTGGGTGTCATGGTAGGAATGGTCTTCGCTATCATCTACACGGTTCCCGAAAACGGACGGTATCAGCGAGTACAGGCGAAAAACAACGGCGTCGCACCACCAGAAGCCCGCCTTCCCCCGGCAATGGTAGGAGGCATCGCTGTTCCTATCGGTCTGTTTTGGTTCGCTTGGACAAACCAAACTTCGATCCATTGGGCTGTCAGCATCGCTGCTGGCATTCCATTCGGTTTCGGAATGGTGCTGCTTTTCTTAACCATTATGAACTACCTGATTGATGCCTACACAATTTTCGCGGCATCTGTTCTTGCCGCCAACTCGGTTATTCGCAGCTGCTTTGGAGCTGCATTTCCTCTCTTTACGTCGTATATGTACGCCGATCTTGGAACTAACTGGGCGTCTTCAATTCCGGCTTTCCTAGCACTCGCATGTGTACCGTTTCCATTCCTTTTCTACAAGTATGGAGGCGCTGTCCGTTCTCGGTGCAAGTTCGCTGCGCAGTCCGAGGCTTTCATAGCTCGGCTCCGTGAAGCGGACTCCTTGGGATCAGAGGAACAGGAACCTGAACATACTGACTCTTCAGAGGCTACAAATGATAAGGAGGAAATATCGGATAGACGGGCGCATTCAGAACAGAACAGGCACCGACGTCATTCCTCAGTTAGTGGTGCAGCAGCATCCACACATCGTAGATCATATGATGGAAATCCGTACAACATCGATAGAGTCAACACTAGACAGTCTTTTGGAACAAAATGAGAAATCACATGAACATTGCACAAGATGGCCAGAAGAACGCTATATGCATCGCATACGATTTGGGGTTTTCCGCCGGTTGCGTCGATGCGTCAGTCTATTTCGGGATGCACCAACATTCAAACGAAGCCGGAAAAATTTCTCTGTGTCGCGGTCTGTATTCCCTTGTCACACCTATTTATGTGCCGCGAATGATGCGCAAGGTTGCTGCCTCAACGGTGCGATACTGTGCAGGTGCCATAAGCCCGGTATGCCGTACGGGTTCATTGCATTGAGCAATTGGTGTCGCACCTGAAATACCTATCAGTATTGGTCACACGGCCGTCACAATTTAATTATGACTTTGCTTGTACGTCATGACTTGCGGTGGTTGTATCTTCCATGGAGGTGGTGTCCATTACCTGTCAATAGAGGAAGGCACACACGTTCTGGAATCCCCCGCAGCCAGTTTGGACTTCCATGCTCACCCAAATCATATACATTTTTCTCCAAAACATTGTCTCTTTATTCTTTTCGTGGACCACAATCAGGCCTCCTTAATAGTTAAAATGCTGGGAAATTCTTGTGCAAGCTACGTCTAATTCAGAGCAGGTCCGGGGTTCGTCGACGAAGCAGTGAGCTAACCCGAACCTTTTGACCGAAGACATAAGATTCATACGCGAGCACGATGAGTTTGTTCTTGAACAGGACGCACCGAGGTGTGCTCAATAATTTTTGACAGGTGCCTCAGTCTAACGAGCTTCGCAGCCACTGGGACCGAAGAAGGATGTACCTACTCTCGGAGAGAAAATGGAAGAATTTAAACAGAAGTTGAAGCGGTTCACTGAGACTCTCAGAAAGAACAAATTCTTTAGCAGGCTCGAGATTCGTCACAGAGATCCTGAAGACTTTGACATTGACTGTGTCCTCTACATAGCAGAGAGAATCAACGAGTGGGACCACGAATATGATGAGATGAGTGCTTGTAGACGCTTCGCCCGCCAGTTTTGCCACAAAGCAGTCAACAACAAGAACCTACTAGGGGGCCTCTTCAGCTTAGTTCCCTCAGATGCCTACGGATCACTTATCTCCGGGGGTTTCACCATCGCCCTAGTGGTAAGTACGCTGTGCTTCTCAAAATACTAGTCAAAACACCTTACTGATATCGGCCGCTGGCTATGGAAGCTCACATAAAGCTCCGAGATATAATGGAAAAATCCTTAGCCCGAATTCCCAAGGAATTGAACAAGATCAGAGGACTGAGTGCAGTTCATATTCAGCGTGACCAGCTTCACAAGCATGCCGACGATGTCATAGTATCGATGTTCACAGTGCTTGAGCGCATCATAGAGAGGTTGTCACGCACGTGGAAAGGTGAGTCGAACTTTCTTGGCCAGCGCGGATAGCCCGCACACAGCAACGATCCTCAAGGACGATGCAGATACTATTTCCATCAAACTCAAGAGTAATGAAGCCAGCGTTGAAGAAGCTCTTGAGAGTCTGTCCCAAAGCATCGCCGAGTTCAACGATGAGGTTGAGTTGTGCGCTCAGCTGAGGATGGGGAGAATGGAAGAGAACGACCGGGAAATGAAACTAACTTTGGGGAGTGTGAGGGAGGATGTGAGTTGGACGAGCAAGAAGACAGCAGGTATGTTCGAACTGAACGGCTCCCCGTTTGACACCTATCGAATCTGAGTCTTGAGCTGACGCAGCACATTGAGACATCGAGCTGAATCTGAAGGAAATACGTGAGAAAGAAGACATACAGTTGGAAGAAAATCGATTCATTAAGGACATGATGAATCGTATGCATCCATTCTTCTCGAGTAACCCGGCCTTCAACGCTGCCGATAGCACCGGTAAGGAAGCCTGACTTGGGTAGAAGTTGTCGGCCTACTAATCCGGTCTGAAGTAAACTGGGGTTACCTGTTATCAGCCGAGAGCAAGTGTCAGCGCGACAGAAACAACGAGCTCATAAATCAGTGGTTCGGGGATCTCGGGGAGTTCCAACCCAGCTCGAAGGATGCAATCAAATTTATCATTGAGCATTCCGAGACCATGGCGCTCAGAGAACAAGACAGGGTCCAGTACATCATGGGATGCCAACAGTGCCAGGACTGGCTCAGCAAACCACGATCCAGTACAATCTGCGTGCGTGCAGAGACAGCTCCCGAGGATATCATCAACTTCATGTCCGTGAGCACAGCAGTGACCGCCCTGACCCTGGCTGGGTCGACAGGTTTCATCGTTCCCTCCTCCTTTTGTAGCCTGCGGAAGAAGGCATCTCTTCTGGAACGGGAATCGGGTGCCCTGGGCATTGTGAAGGCTCTCATCGGGCAGCTCCTCAAGATCATGCTCAGGAAGCAGCTGGTGGTCGACTTTCCATTTGACCCGGCCGACAAATTATGGACAAGATCGACTGAGAGTTTCAAGTATTCATGCGCTCTCCTCAGGAAGCTTATGGCATTGTTGCCTTCAGGCAACGTGGTTTTTGTATTTCTAGACTCGGCCTCTCGCATCTCGGGCGACAAGAGACTCGTCGACGATCTGGCCAAGATGATCCTGGGGATTGGCAGACGAAACCGTAGCATCGTGATCAAGTTATTGGTCACAGACCCGGTTCCAAGCTCCAGCATCTGGAGGATGGCAGGGAATGCGGGATGAATACGGGGTCGATCAGGGGAAGAACGCTTCAGAGCTCCGACGCCTTACAACCCCACAAGAACACCCATGACCGAGAGATATAAGAGGAACGGTCTGGCACTTGAAGAAAAAGTCCTAGTAGATGATCTGTAGAGGTTCAATGTCTGGTTCAATTGCATTCAGCCTCCATACTAGAGGCCTTGCCTGAGTTCAAGGAGGAAACCCTGACTTCCATCCACACCGATTCATCAGTTGACTGCCATCTGCCCACCGTTGCCAGTGACACTTACAAGCCCCATCAGCCCTACCTCACAGCCTTTGAGTCCTGACCACTGTTACCCTCCCACTGATTCCGCTGCTCCTGGCGGCCGCCCGGCATCCCCCCCTGGACCTTATTCAGAGTCTCGCCCGGGTTGTTCTTGGCAAAGGGCCCAGCAGAGTTGCTGTCAATCTCCTTCTCGGCAATCTTGCCCGGCTTTCCGACCATGTAGAACAAGGGGATGCTGACTGCGAGGAGCACCCCCATGATAGCCTTGTTTCGCATGCTCCTGTTTTGCTCGTTGGGTCAATAGGGTAATGTATGTCTTTCACCAATGTGTCGGGGAAGAAGGAGGAGGAGTGACGCACGCATTCTGCTGCGCGCGTGCCTCGGGATCTGGGGGCTCCTGTCCGCCTGGGCCGCCGAGGTCGTCCTTCTCGCCCTCGCCTTTCGCGGCGTAGTGGCGGGTTTGGAACAGTGCTGCTGGTTGCGCGAGGCGGGCGTGGGCTCGGTGGGTGGTGGACGGGTTGGCGCGTGAAGCCAGGGAAATGAGCCTGAGAGCGCGTGTGGAAGACATGTTCTGCGTGTAGATTTTTGTTACTCTAGGTCTGAGGTCTGCGGTATGCGTTGCTGCGGTGCTGTGTTTGTAAAAATAGGCGAAGCTGATTGGGATGATGATCTGGTTCCAGGACTAGAGTTAGGTGCACACATGAGTGAATGTCGGAAAACAAAAGGCTCGACCTGGAGTTAAGTGGGATGAGGAAAGCGTAAGAGATGCGATCGACAGCTCGACAGACCCGTTTGCTCATCTGTTGACGTTGTTATTGAGTGAATTGACTGCCTGCATCAGAATCGCCCTATGGACGTTGACATGACGTGAGTGTTATGGCATTTCCACTTCCATCCACATTGCATCTCGCCACTTCCGGTCTGTAGACGCTGCAAGAAGGGCATTTTCGGCCGAGCCAAATCCAAAGAGCCCACCAAATAAATGTTCTGGGGCATTTCGAAGTTTGGGGTCTGGCGTGGCCAGGCAGATGGTGCCATTGTATTGTTTTGGAGGCGTTTACCAACACTTTTCCCCACTGATTGGCTGCCGTAACCTCGCATCACTTTCATTCCCAAGACACATGTAATTCAAGTCTGGGTGCCTCTCGTGCGACAATTCCACCGGCTTGGAGGCGGAAAATGACTCACGAAATTTCAGCTCAAACCTGACGCCATGACGATTGTTTTTAGAACGTCTTAAGAGGTCCACAAACCGTAGGTGTTGCTCAGTAGCCGGGGCCGACAAAACCCCACGCCGAGTCGGAGCCGGGCCCGCCAGATCTACACGGGGAAACAGATCACAGTCCAAACCAATGCCGACCGTCGGCTCCCCAAAACCGCAGCGTCACTTTATGTCCGCCTGCAATGGCATTCCCAGGTGTGGTTAGCAACCGTTACAATGCAACTAACTCCCCGCAGAACATACTCGGGTGCCAATGGTAGCAGGGCTTGTCTGCATGTGCAGAATGGCCATAACGCAGCCTGGGCCCAAAGACTCCGGTAGGCTTGCTCTTAAAGGTTGTCTCCTAGAGCACTAGATGCGCTGCTACTGGGCCTTTAACCACAATTGCAACCACCATTAGGCACCCTAATGGCTAGGAGGTGCGGCGCAGAAACCACGTGAGCGTCCGATCGAAACGAGCCGCGGGTTCCGAGCCCCTGGCCCTTGGGATGAATTGAACTCTACCGTACTTGGGATGGCTGACGTTGACGACTGCGACCCTCCATTTTCTCGGCATTCTCAAGTCGAAACACCCGGGCCCAGCAGGACATGTCTGCCCACCTGGTGAGCTAGCTGGCTGGAAGCTCTCTGCAAAACTATCGCCATGATACCGTAATATCCGAAAGTTGCATGTGTACCACGCAAACTAAAGCATAATAATGACCAACTCTGTACAGACCTACCCAGGCCTCCCAGGCCTCCTGGCAGCCGCCACTTGCATCCTGCTGGGCTTGGCGCTGGTGTATCTCGTCAATCTCAACCGCCTCCTCAGCATCACCCCTGACGAGGTGAAGAAGCTGGTCGGCGACCGGTGGACAGACGACCAGATCAAGAAGACCTACGAGCGCCTGCACCACAGCCCCATCACCACGGCATCATACGCCCCGCAGCTGCCACCGAAGCTGAACAGGCGCTACATCGTCACGGGCGGCTCAGGCCTCGTGGGCGGGTACATCGTGCTGCAGCTGCTGGAGCGAGGCCAGCCGCCCAGCACGATCCGCATCGTCGACTTCCAGCCGCCCCACAGGCGTGACCAGCTGGGCCACCCGCTCTTCGGCGGCGTCGACTTCCAGAGGGCCGACATCTCGTCCCCCCGGTCCACCGACGCCGCCTTCAGCCGGCCCTGGGGGCCCGACCCGGCCGTGGCGGAGGGCCTGCCGCTGACCGTCTTCCACACTGCGGCTGTCATCATCCCGTCGGCGCGTTCGGCGCTCGTCAATGGGTTCTGCGAGGCCGTCAACGTCGGCGGCACCGAGAACGTGCTGGCTGCTGCGCGGCGCGCCGGGGCGGACGTGTTTGTGAGCACGTCGAGCGCGTCCATTGGCATCAGGCCCGTCGGGCTGTGGGTGAGGCCGTGGCGGTGGGACGCCTGCCCAGAGGGTTACTGTCAGGTCCTTGAGGAGTCTGATTTCTTCCGGCCGCTGAGGAGCCACGAGGAGTTCTTTGGGAACTACCCTGCCTCCAAGGCAAAGGCGGAGAGGATCGTGTGTGGTGCGAACTGCAGGGAGTTGAGGACGGGCTGCATCCGTCCGGCTAATGGTGTATATGGCCACCCGACTGATAATACCGTTGGTGGCCCGTTGAACAGCCAGATCACCCCGACGTAAGTCCCCCCTGGTCGTCGCTCCGGCTGGATGAGAAGATACGATGGTTTCAGTCTTGACTGACAATGTCTGCAGCTGGGCCAGCCACGTTGTCCAGAGTTTTCTCCATGGTATCAACTGCGCATTAGCACATTTGCAGTTCGAGTCCATCCTCGCCGAGAAGGGCTCTCACTCGTCACCCCAGGCAGGCCGCCCATACTGCATCACCGATCCCAACCCGCCCATATACTACGGCGACCTGTACGGCCTGCTGTCGAAGCTGGCGACGACCCCCTTCAGGCTGATCCCCCTCCCGCCGATGCCGTTCGTGCTGGTCTCGTACCTGGTCGAGTTCTACACGCTGCTGCCCTTCCGGCTCCCCAGCAGCCTGGCCAGGCTCGTCCCCCCGCTGTCCGGGGACATCAAGCACCTGCAGCCGGGGCTGTTCTCCATCTGCACGCACCTGGTCGCGGACAATGCGGACGCGGGCAGGGCCGTGAGTGACGGTGGGCTGGGGTACCGGGGCGTGCTGACGACGCTCGAGGGTATGTGCCAGGAGCTTGTGGACTGGAACCGCGAGCAGGAGGAGCACGCGGCTCAGGCGGCTCTTGCTCCGGATGGGCCCGGGGGTATGAGATACTTCCACAGCAGCGTGTCGCTGGCTGAGCAGATGCAGAAGGTCGGCCTTGTGGGCAAGCATGTGAAGGTATGACATGGCCAGGCGGGAGAAGGCCCGAGGGCTGCTTCGGGTTCGTGTCGAGATGTATCATGCATGTCATCATTTTTTAAACATTAGCCTATCAAAAGAAATAATCGCTCATCAATCTTCATCATTCCGCCCCAATGAAAAAGGAAAGGCCCGTCCTCCCTCCATCAGCCGCAGCACACACTAGGCTCCTCGATCCCAGCAGCGCCCTCCTCCTCGCCCGACCCGTCCCCGTCGATGATGTACTGCCTCGTCATCCAGTCGCAGAAGAACTTGCCGATGCCGCCGCCGAGGATGACACAGATGATGATGTAACCATTGTACGACATGACCAGCAACATGATAATATACGCCAGCCCCAGGGTGACAGCATGGATGACAGCGCGGAAGACCTGCTGCAGCGGGCTGGCGCGGAAGACAACCGCCCTGCCACCACCACCACCACGCAGCCCACCACCGCCGCCTAGCCGCTTCCAGGCCGCGGAGGCAGGGGTGACTTTTGCCGTGGCCCCCTTAGGACTCCCCGTCGCCGAGGACGACGAGGACGACGACGACGGCCCGGGGTTAGACGACGGGCCCGACTGCGAGTAGTAGCCGAGCCTGGCCTGTGCGGCGCGCGCCTGGAACCCGCGCAGGACCCAGTCGTCGTACTCCCTGCCCACGCGCCGGAGGGCCTCGAGGACGATTACGAGGAGGATGGTGCCGATGCACGAGGCCGCGAAGGCGCCGTTGCTGCCTACGTGCCATGATTCGGCTAGGAAGCATGAGTCTATTGTGTACCAGTTCCATAACATCTGTTTTTTTTAGGAGGGTGTGTTGTTAGTCATCTGTTTTGGTGGGTTTTTATTTGGGTTTGTCTGTGGCTATTGATGCATCGGAGCAGTGCGATATATTGCCAGGTCGCGAATGGGAGAGCTTACCGACGAGTTACACGTCGTCATGGCCATGCTCATGTGATCCATCTTGTTTGAGTTTGAGTGGCCTCGCGGTCGCTGCGAGGGTGGAGAATCAACAGGTTCGGCTGTATGTAGGCGAGTCCTGCAGTGAGCAGCTTGGACCTGCAGGTGACGGCTCTGCTGTGTGTGTGTGGGCGGTCGTCTGGAAACGGGCGGCCGCGAGGTCTTGTTCCGTGCGTATCTGCGGTGATGGATAAACGGGTGAATCTGGATAGATGAAGTGAATGCCGGGACGTCGGATCGCAGGGTCAGATCATATAGTAAAAGTGCTTGGATGACGGGAGGGCGAGTCCGGTTTCTTTGGTGTGACTTTGAATGACTTGTGGTGCCCGACCCGGGTGGTGGTGTCTGTGTGTCTGTCTTTATTGCCGAGTCCCCTCTCGAAAGCCCCTCAGCATAACCACGCAGGACCCTGTGAGCCTGATGGAGTGATTATTGAGCAAGTTTACGGTCACAGTATTGCGATCACGACGACAGAACACAGCATGCAGGGTCGTTGAGAAGTTTTCCAGGAAAACAATTAACAGAGAAAAATGCAGGCATTCGACGTTGGAATGAAAATGGCGGCATTTCAGAGAGAGTCGCCACCACAACATCAATCCTCCCCCATCCCCCTCTCCTCTTCCCGACCCGGTGAGCACAATGGCTGATGCCAAGCCGTAAACGTGCTCAACCCAAGCTTGACCACGGCCGCGGCCATCCCTGAGCTAAACAAGCCTGACAAGGTGATGGTGGGGGCTGGACGTGGGGAATTCTGCCACGCTAAGACACACTTCAGCAAGGGCTGCCCGACCTCGACAGGCTGTGTGGGGACCCCTACGACAGTTCTCACGAATGAGAGGGCTCCTGTTCGGGGGCGGGATGTGCCGTGACGAGAAACTTGCTCAACTTAAGCCTCACGTTGGACCCACCGGCTCGCCTCTCGAACTGGCCTGGCGCTGTCCCTTTATGTCTTCCTTTCTTTCACTCCAGACTCCTGCTATGTAAGTGCTAGCTAAATGCTACCTGGTATGACTGCTCACGTTTCACTCACTGCTCCTCTTGACTCCCTCGTCCTGGCCTCGGGAGTGGCGCCCGGGATTCCCACTTGGCCCCGGCCGGATATCGTGGCCTGTCCTTTGCTTCCTCCCCCAGGCGTGATCTGGACACAATGGCATTCGCTACTACCTACTTTAGATGAAGTCGACCCGAGCAATCTGGCAATATGGAACTTGACAACACAAGGCCGGGCCAAGGTCTCGTCATGCAGGTCGATGAAAATACACGAAGCCAAGCAGGAGCAAGTTTGGAACAAATCTGCTCAAAAGAGGAGTTTTCCTCTCAAATCTCCGTGTTGTGATGAGTCGCGCACGAGCCTGCGAAGCTCCGGAAACTTGCTCAAACGCACATCAGCCGCTGCTGCAGAGGTGCTCCCATAGTGGGTCTTGGCGGTCCGCCGGTGCCCACCGACGACCAGCTCCGGATTTGCGTACTCCGTACTCCCCTTGCCCAGTCTCTCTTCGTAGTGTAAGAAGATTACCGAAGGACACATGGAAACTGGAAAACATGCTCACTTTGGGATTATTGTCTAAACATTGGCGGCGTGATCCCGGCGCCTGGGCGGCCCGTGGAACCACGTCTGCATCCGAATTGTCGGGAAGGGGGTTCGTTTCGAATTATTTGTTTTGCCCCCATATAACCATTTCTAATCCTCCCTTTTTTATGTGCCTGTGCCACATCCATCTTCTGGCGTGTGTGTGTGTCATGTCGTGTGTCTGTGCCATTCATCATTGCTGATCCCGCCGCAAAGTCCATAGTGCAGCATCGGCGACGTTGCTTCAGCATCTGTCCTATCGAGGGACATTTATTCCTCCTCACAGAACGCGAGAACACAGCTGGGCTCTCACTCGGGCCAGCCAGCTGCGAACGCCTCCTGAGAGCCTAGACGGGCAGACAGACTCACACCCAGGATGGACGCCTCACAAGGATTAATTGCCGCGAGGCATATCCAGAACTTCTCCGATGCCGAAGGCTCTGTCCTCGAGCCTCACTGGGGCTACTCAGACCGGATTATGCCCTGCAAAAACGACGCCGGCTCATGCGCCTACCTCGACCTGGTCTACCACTCACACGACCTCTCCATGCTATACTCTGGCATCTTCTGGTCCTCAATCGCCGGGATATTATTATTATGGGGCCTGGGGCGACGTATCTTCCCATCACGAACAGCAGACGACGTGATCACCTCAGGCGGGAAGGCAGAATCGCAAGGGACCCAGACCATCGGCGGCCTCGAGAAGCTAAAGCGGTCCGTGTCGAGCTTCCGCCGGACCTACCTCCTCCCGGACTTTGCGCCGCGGATCCTCGGCCATGTCACCCGCCTGCAGGTGCTGATCCTGCTCATCCTCGCGGGCTACCTGACAATCTTCTCCTTCGCCGGCATGGCCTACCAGACCTGGATCACGCCGGTCAAGAGCTCCCCGGGCCTCAACAACACGCGCACGTCCCTCGGCCCCCTTGCCAACCGCATCGGCGTGCTGGCGTACGCCCTCACGCCGCTCTCGGTGCTGCTGGCCAGCCGCGAGTCGCTCCTCAGCGCCATCACCGGCATCCCCTACCAGAGCTTCATGTTCCTGCACCGCTGGGTCGGCTACATCATCCTCATCCAGTCCACCGTGCACACGGTCTGCTGGGTCGTCGTCGAGGCGGCGCTGTACCAGCCGCAGCCGTCCGAGTGGAACAGGGTCGCCGCGGAGCTGTACATCCAGTGGGGGTTCGTCGCGCTGGGCCTGCTCGTGCTGCTGTGGGTCTTCGCCACGCCATTGGGGATCCGCCTCACGGGCTACGAGTTCTTCCGCAAGGCCCACTACGTCCTCGCCGTGGTGTACATCGGCGCCATCATCGGCCACTGGGTGCAGCTGCAGTGCTTCCTCGTCCCGGGCATCCTGCTCTGGTTCCTCGACCGCGTCGGCAGGGCCGTCCGCACGGGGCTGCTGCACTACCGCTGGGTGCCCGCGAGGAACAGGTGGGGGTTCGAGTCCGCAAGGGCGAGGATCACGCTGTTCGAGGACGGCGACAGCGGCGACGTGGTCCGGCTGGACTTTGACCACGCCCAGCAGCCGTGGCGGGTCGGCCAGCACTTTTACCTGTGCTTCACAGAGTCCTCGGTCTGGCAGTCCCACCCCATGACGCCGCTCAGCCTGCCGCTGCCCGACGGGACGGGCGCCGTGAGGCACTCGTACGTGATCCGCGCCAAGAAGGGCGAGACCAAGAAGCTCGCCGACATCGCGGCCAAGAAGCTCGCGGCACTGCCCCCTCCCGGGCCAACAACGACAACAACGACAACAGAAGAGCCGACCACGTCAGTCGTTCTGACGGGCCCGTACGGCGTCGACATGATCTCCACCGTGACGCCCGAGACCAACGTCCTCTGCGTCGCGGGCGGCACGGGCATCACCTTCGTGCTCCCCGTGCTGCTGAGGCTTGTGCGCGAGAAGCCCGCGCCCGGCCGCAAGATCGAGCTCGTGTGGGCGGTGAGGCGCGACGCCGACGCGAGGTGGGTCGCCGGGGAGCTCGAGCTCGTCAGGGAGGCCGGCTGCTCGCACGGCCTGGGCGTCAACGTCTACGTGACGCGCGAGAAGGAGCACCACCCCTCCGTGCGGCGGGGCGCGGCCGGCGGTGGGGACGGGGCCAAGAAGGCGGGCGGGGGGCCGCAGGAGAAGGTGGAGTCGTCTGCTTCGTCTGCGACTGGGGGCTGTGACTGTAATGATGTGACGCATCACCACCCTGACAACACTGAGATACCCGAGGCGAGACGGCCTCACCTGGATGAGATTGTGAGGGGGTTTGTTGGGTCTGTGGCTCGTGGGTCAACGACCGTTTACGCGAGCGGGCCTGGCGGCATGATTGGGGACCTGAGGAGGGCGGTTGCAAGCTGTAATGCATCTGGCGCTGTGTGGAAGGGTGATGCTAGAGGGGATGTGAGGCTCATCTGCGACGATCGGTTAGAGTAGATCATCGTCATTTAAATTCGAAAAATTCTCAAAATAGAAATAGAAAAGTAAATATTGTTCAACTGTCACAGCATGTGCTAGTCATCTACTATCTTACATTATCGGCCCCTCTTCGACCTTGTCCACGCCGATCTGACGGACCCGGGATATCAGCCAGAGGACGTCCATAGAGTTCTGGCCCAATGATTGTCAGCTCTACCGTCAGACTAAAGATATCCTGCACACTCCATATGCAACTATCCCCCTGTGCAACAAATGGCTCGATTGGGATTGGCTCGATAATCCAAGCTACTCGAATCCTTCAAACACCCCTGTGAATAACAATGTTGACAGCTGCGCGGGCAAGGAGACAAGACCAAGAGAGCTCCTCGCAGTTGACATCATCGTTGTTTCTTTCTATCATGCTCATGGAGCTTCACTAATCCCGAATATGGCCACTCATCTCCTCGCCGTTCTAACCCTTGCGTCGCTCGCCTCGGCGTTCACATCGCCCGGCGGTGCAAGAACCGCATCGTACCTACGCAAGGAGTGGCGCGCCCTTCAAGCTGAAGAGAAAAAGTCGTACCTCGATGCCGTGGACTGTATCCTAACCCAGCCATCCCTCACCCCTATATTCAACAACTCCGGCGTCAAGTCCCGATACGACGACCTCCTGTACACCCACATCCAACAGACCTTCCCGATCCACTACGTCGGCCACTTCCTCCCGTGACACCGGTACCTCGTCGCGACGCATGAGCACATGCTCCGCGCCGAGTGCGGGTATGACGGGGCCCAGCCATATTGGGACTGAACGCTTGACGTGGACAGTGACCAGGCATTTGCAAACTCGCCCGTCTTCGACGCGGAGCTGGGCTTCGGCGGGAATGGCCCCTTCGTTCGGGGGAATGTGTCGGACCCCTTTGCTGTCCCTGGCCGGATAGTTGGTGGTTGTGTCCAAGACGGGCCGTTTTTCGGGAAGGACGAGCTCGTGCACCTTGGCCCGGCGGGCAGCGTCGCCTATGGCCCGCAGTGCTTGAGGAGGGATCTGAGACCCGGCTCCTTTGCGCGGCGGTATCTTGCGATGAGCCAGGCGCGGTTGACGCTGAGCCAGGATGACTTTGGCTGGTTCGCCAGGGCGGTCGAAGGTGGGCCTGGTTTCGATGCTTCTGGCATCCACGGTGGTGGGCATTATGGCGTTGGGGGCACTTATGGTCAGATGCCTTGGTCATGGTGTAGTCTCCTGCCAGTCACTGACGTGTATGCAGGGCAAGTGGGCGACCTGTATGCGTCTCCGGCGGATCCTATATTCTATCGTGAGTTCGAGTGCTCTCTTCCAAGGGATGTTACCATTTTGACTGACCACAAAGTACACCATGCCAATCTCGACCGGATGTGGTGGTCATGGCAAAGCTATGACCTGGAGAACCGACTGCATCATATCTCGGGTCCCATCTTTCTCATGGACCATGACAACGTCCAGGGTGGGAACGTAACCTTGGATTTCGAGATGACAGTCGGAATAAGCGGGCCCAGCGTGACTGTGGGAGACGTGATGGACATCTCAAGTGGTGCCGCCGACGGGAGCATTTGTTACACCTTTGATGACCTCTATGCTCTTCAGGCCTGATGCGCGCTTCAGTATTCTCTCTCAGCATGCCAGTTGTCGAGCTGTTTCCTGTAATCGCTAGCCGCAGGCATCGTGTATTCTGATCATCGTCAACTAATCAGCCCTTGTGGTCCAAGAGCTAAATTAGAACGGCCATGCCTTTTATAGTAGTTTCCCTTTAAGGAGAAATTCGAAAAGCAGACGCCTAAAGACGGTCTGCGGTAGCACGGCGCCGAATCTGACAACATTGCACATGTGAGCATAATTTCAAACAGTCCCGCACACAAAGTTGACCACATACCCATGACACTTTATCACATCCCTAAGAACCACCGCAAGCGTTCTTAGGCCGCTGAGCTCGAAGCCACCGAAGTGCGGCTGGGATCGGATGAGGTTCCACGCCTGCACCGGTGTGATCCGGTCGTCTGATGGGCATACCTCGGTTGACAGAGCAAGCAGGTTCTCGAGCATGGCCGCGGGTAGGGCATGCGGGTCTATCGACTCTCGTGCCACGGGAGACGTGGTGCTCTCAGGGCATGACACGGCGCATGCCTGAGATGATAGCGTGAGCGCGTGACCGGATGGGTCTTCTGGTTTCTCAGGGTCTCCGTGAAGATGTTCGAGACAGGGCTTTTCAAGTCTATAATGAGCAATGCGATCATGTAGTTAGTAAGCCGGACGCGCCTCTGCTTATGTGATTTGAGCACGGGAGGGGACCTGACTCACGCCAGCACAAAGTCCACGCCCAAAGCCACGGGATCAATGTCGCCCAGCCGAGCCTGCGGTGGCGCCGGGCTTGACATGTTGTCGGCCATGGTCTGTGTTCCGGGGCTGGGACTTTGCTTCCGGGTCGGCACTATCGTGTCATCCGTCCCGCTGACACCAAGTTGCTCGAGCTTCCCAGCCAGGCCCTGGATGGTGTCCTGGAGCCGCTGGTTCTCGCGCAGCAACACGGCCTCCCGCGACTTGCTCTGGGCGACTTCTTGCTCGAGGGCCTTTGTGTACGCCTCTTTTCGCTCACGGTAGGTTCTAAGGTCAACTTGCGTAAGCATGCTGCAGGTAATCAGCAGTGACATTGATAGGTATCTCTCTTACTGTTGCGCTTGCCTGACCTGGGCGCGGCGTTTCTGCACACGGTCCTCCTTTGGAGCTGGGAAGTGGACCAAATTGTCAGCAGGTAACTAAGCTGGATTGCAGCCGGCATAATTTCGAGCCACGAACCCTGCGGATTGAACATGCGGAAGATGTTATTATTCGTCATCCTGGTAGCCGATCGTCTGTTGTCTGTCCTTCCCTATAACAGTTAAAGCTGGCCTTGGCGATGATTCAAGCAACGCGAATGCTTTGGTGCAGATACTGGAAAGTATTGATTAAAAGAATGACATCCGAGAAAGTCTGTGGAAGGATGAAGTCTTGAAGCAGAGCGCCGAGGCCCCAGGGAGGCCACAAAGAAGCGGCCATGTGACCATGTGGTGTGAAGCACAAGGGCGAGGTCTGCTTGGCCGCCCTGCCTTAGTGTACTGTAAAGCATCAAATCAGGGCTACAAAGCTTGTATGATCTTCGATGTGAACGTTTCGGGGTTTTCTGCCAATGAGAGAAGAGGTTAACCCTCCATGATCAACTTATCATTTGCACCAGTGCTGGCGGTGATAATGGAACATTCGGGGTCAGCCTGAAACCCCCCTGATCCTGGATGCCTGGGGTCGCCGCCCGCAACAAGGTGCCAAGACGTCGTCCCAATCAGGAAATTCTGATTATGCTGACTGCGCTTTCATAGGGCTGTGGCACCTCATGATGACTCGATGCAGGTTTGGTATTAGAAAACCTAGCGTCTAGTTTTCGCTTGCGGCCCACGACCTGTTTCTTCGGAGATAGTATGAAGTATAGAGGTGCCTGGCATGGCCCATCTCAAAGACCTCTCATACCCGTAAAGGGAAATCCTGATGATAGAACAATAGAATCCACCGTGGTTTTGTGTTAGGCACGATGGGTTGATAGATGCCATCCTATGTAAAGAGCAGATGACAGCCTTATTCTATAAAGATGCACAATATTCTACGCTTTCCTATAAGTAAGTTATTGGTCTACAATCCTCATTGTAGGTTACTCGAGTTCCCATCAGGATCGCCTTTGGATCGCACACTCATTCATCTCTATAGCAAGCCACTCTTTTGGTATTCAATTCTACTGGATAGACTGCCTGCAAAGCATCACAGAAAATGATCATCACCACATTCGCTTTTCTAATTACCCTTGCGCCCTCGGCGATACAGGTCTCGGCGCGGCCTGCGAGGTCTTGCGGGTCAAAGGGCGGCCCTGCAAAACTTTCCAACGGCAAGGCTGTCTATATGCTGAGCAACCAGGCATCCAACTCTGTCGTTGCCGTGCCAGTAGCACAGGATGGAACTCTCGACGAGGCAGGCAGCTCGTCAATGGACACTGGTGGTTCGGGCGCAACCGGTATCGACGGCTCAACAAACGCCCCTTCTAACCCGGACGCGCTGTTCAGCCAATCTGCCCTGACTGTGGCGGGCAATGTAAGTCAAGTGCATTCCTATCTTTCCCTTTCAGTCCTAAATTATTATCTACAAGAATCTAACGCCATGCAAGAACTTGTTCGCAGTCAACGCCGGATCCAACACCCTCTCCATGTTCGCCATCGACGCCCAGGACCCGACGAAGCTCACCATGGTCGGTCAGCCAGCACAGCTGCCCGGCGAGTTCCCAGTCACCGTCGGTGCCTCCGCGAAACACAACCTCGCCTGCGTCGGCATGACAGGGAGCACCGCTGGCATCTCGTGCGCCTCGTTCGACGCCAAGCAAGGGCTCGCAGCCATGGACGACCTGAGGCCCTTCGATCTTGGCCAATCCACCCCGCCCGTCGGCCCTACGAACACAGTATCGCAGGTGTTCTTCTCGGATGACCAGTCAACCGTGTTCGCGACGGTCAAGGGGGACCCGACCAAGAACAACACCGGCTTCTTGGCGTCCTTCCCGGTCACTGCCGCCGGCCAGTGCCAGGCCGCGTCTGTCGGCGCACAGGGCGAGCAGACCTCGCCGCAGGGGACGGCAGTCCTGTTCGGCTCGTCTGCCATCCCCGGGTCGTCCGACCTCTTCGTCACGGACGCCTCGTTCGGTGCCGCCGTCCTGAGCACGCAGCAGGCAGCAGGCGGGTCCTCGCAGGCCGAGGTCGTCGGGAAGGGCGTCGTGGACGGCCAGAAGGCCACGTGCTGGGCCGCCATCAGCCCGGCCACCAACACGGCGTTCGTCACGGACGTCGGCGTCAACCACCTGGTCGAGATGTCCCTGGAGGACGCGAGCGTTCAGTCGCAGACTGATCTCAGCGCCAACGGCGACCCGGGCCTGATTGATCTCAGGGCGGCTGGTAACATGGTCTATGCGCTGAGCCCTGGGAATGGGACTACCAATGCTGCTGTGACGGTCATGGATGCGACCTCGAAGGAGCAAGTCCAGCATCTTGATATGCAGGCACTTGGGCTGGATGGAAACGCCATGGGGATGGCTGTTCTGGAGTGAAGTCTTGAAGGGCGGTGGCATCAGGCACGCCATGGACGATGCAAGTGGTTTGCAAGGACCTCGGTACCTGGTTACTTATTCCGCATGGGGAACCGAGCCCACATATGAGCGTTTGCCTGTTATTCCAATCGAGTGACGGCCTGGGTGAATGGTTCGTGATAGATTTCTCTACTAGTTCTTATCAGGGAACTTGGTATTCGTTGAAATACTCCGTAGTGTCAGTTGAATGATGACAAATTTGATCCACATTGCTTTGTTGTACTCGTTGATTTCAAGCTTGAAGTGAATTGATCTGTGGGTGGGATTTTGGTCTTCAATGTTGTTACTCAGAAAAGCTGCAATTCCTGTGTCAACACTGCTGCACACGGACATTCTCCAGTTTTCCCTGCCTATTGTTATGGTGACTTATCAGTGTCTCATTCAGGTATCCTAGCCCATTTATCGATGTTGATGTCTCCAGTGAATGTTCATTAGAGAATCCGCAGCGAACTATTACGTACAGCTTCGCATTGTCACGACTTCAGACAATGCTTCTAGGAAAGTTGCCCTTCTCGAGACAACAGATACATCCGATCAATATTGGACGATAGACTCCCACCCCAATAGGAAGTGGCATTATGCAGGTGTAATAGGTGTGACTGGCACTTCCGTAGCTACCTCAAGGTCATACATATTTAAACCGTCGACACACAGCGAGCACTTCCAGGGTTGACGAGTGGTATTTCTTCTCTGACCAGAACCCGCATCTGCAACTCGCACTCGCGTCGAGCTCGCCTCAGCTTAAGCTCTCAGCCACATCCAGCCCCCAGTGTCGTCGTCGCCGGGCCAAGCCAGCCTACTCGGGAACTCCAAAACCCAGGAGCAACCCTACCACGCAGGAGGGCACGTCAGGCCTCAACCAGGAGTCCCATTTCACTTTGCGTGACACGCCGATCTTCCGCCCGTCTTCTCTTATCCACCTTCCTTGCCAAGGGTGTCCCCAAGGCACCGGGTATCTCTGCCTTCTACGTGCCAAAAGGTGAATCTGGTTCAAGCCCTACTGCCGTTGCCCCGCCAAACACGACCACCATTTTGAAAAGGAAAAGCAACCCAAGGCTACGATGGCACCAGCTCAGGGTCGTGGTGGTGCCTACGAGCACAAGGGCATGTGTTCAACTCCAGTACGTAGCCAAAAATACCACTGCCTTCGCCTTTGAATATGGGCATTCTCACAGCAGGCGCTTACCTTTGCTTTGCAGCACCGTCAAGGCCACTGGTGCTGGACCAATGCTGAAATTGAGAGTCTGAAAGTTCAGGCGTCGCAGAACCGAGATTGGTCTGCCATCGCCAAAGTAAGTCAACTCTTTTTTCATCTGCCTTTCTAGTTTCGATCTCAACGATGAGAAACAACAGACCCTGACCCAAAACCTCCATGATAGACTTTTACCATCAATGGCTTTGTACGGCACAACACACTTGCGTGCTTCAAGAAGTGGTGGAACGAATTTAGAGACCCCAATGAGCAGGAACCCATGCCGACTGTCAAGACCGAAGACAATAATCCGTAACGACAACAATTTTGGCCAGGCCCGCTGGTAGCACAGAAGCGGGTCTCGTCACACCGAGACCACGCATGTGTAGGACACATTCCTTGCGCCAATGCTCAACTGGCAAGGTCTTTCTTTGCCTGACAAACCAGAAAAGGAGTAGGTGGGATATAAACAGTATCTGCAAAGGGTATGCGACATTGGGTTTTGGTAGCAGCATTGGTGATCACATGGCTAGCCAACATTTGAACAATCATGAGAATCGGGTGTGACGGCTCCAGGGAAGCAACATTACCAGAACCAGCATAGCGAATCAAGCCGACTTCAGTACACGATTTCCAAGTATGTCTTCGCACGGGATATTGATTCCACAACCATCGATAAGAGCATTTGACATTCTGTACTGTCAAAAGATGACTGAACATAAATTGTGGGTGCTCTTGGTCTGCAAAACGTTGTAGACCACTTCGAATCATGCTGAATTGCAATAACACAAAACTGTGCAAGGGCTGCCCAAACCGGGACATGCGAGAGACACGCATCGCCGCTCCACTCCTTTTATCAGTATCACTCAACTCACCCAACATAATTTGCTCCGGTTCCACCAACATCTCCTGATGGCCTATGATGCAAGAGTTTTATTAGGGGTTGGTTGTAATACCCACTCTTAGTCAGCTCCTGACAGCCGCAGGCTGTTGGTCCAACGTTGCCTCCGGGCTTCCGGTTCGCTTATTTAAAGTCACTTCTCACACATCAAACGACTCGCATCAAACGCCAGGAAGGATTTTACTGATCTCTTGAATTTGCCCCACATACCCAGTCACGGGAAGTCTAACTAACCATGGCGCACAATCAGATGTTCCAATATTCCCTCGCGCTCAGCCTTATGGACGGCGTCGCAGACAAGGGCCTCCCTATCTCGGAATTCCTCAAACATGGGGACCACGGCTTGGGAACTTTCCGGTACATGAACGGCGAGATGATTGTGGTGGACGGGAAAGCATATCAAATGCTCTCGGACGGCTCTATAGTGGATCTTGACCCGAACGGAGACGCCGTTCACCCATTCGCCCAAATAACACGATTCCAGCCAGAGGTGACTGCCTGGGCAGCGATACCTAGCAAAGAAGAGTTGAACGGAATCGTCAGTGGTCTGGTGTAAGTTCTTCGTATTTCCTCGGCTGCTGACCAGCTCCGGAACCAGCCCGGTCACACTTTTGCGTGGGATATCTCTTGGCGCTTTTACTTTACAAGATATTATGTCGCATAGAAAGAGCAACTGCTAAGCGTTTTTCCAGCCCGGGATCGAAGAACCATCTCCTGGCCATGCGATTAGATGGTGTGTTTAAAACTGTTACCGTCAGGACAGCGGCAGGACAAGAACATCCACACCAGGGCCTACTCCAGATCGGCAAAAACCAGGTCTCGTTCACTTTCGAAAACGTCCGTGGTACCCTGATCGGATTCAGGCAGCCACATTATCTGCAGGGGATTGGCGTTCACGGCGATCATCTCCACTTTATCACCGACGACCGGAAACGTGGTGGTCATGTTCTGGCACTGCAGAGCGAAGGCGAGGTCGAGGTGAAGGCGGCCCAGATGTACACAATGACGCTTGAGCTGCCCAAGGGCGATGAGGACTTTGACAAGGCGGACCTGTTGGGAGCCCACGAAGACCTGAAGACCGTGGAGGGATGATCGCCGGAGGTGTACTCCACCCGAAAAATTGTTGTGCTGCGTCTGAATTTCAGCATCGAGACAGACCGTGTAATTATGTTGTAAGGCAAAATGCTACGGAGTCTGGGCGTCGAATCCCTTTCCCCCCTTGACAGAAGTAACAACCCCCATCTCTATACCCTCAGACCTGGGCCTCGACTCCGCGTTCCCAAGTTCCGCGAAGCCCGGGTCAAGCGCCTCCTCGCTGGCCGTCATCTGCACCGTCGTAGTCAGCGGGTAAGGGTCCGACGCCGTCGACCGCTTCCACTTCCTCAGCCGCCTCTCCCGCGGCGTCTCGGGCCCGCCGCCCTCCCTGTTGGGCCAGAAGCGCTGCGTGATGGTGCGCGGGGCGTTTGCCGCGGCGCCGGGGCTGATCTTGGCGTCCCGCGACCCCCTTTTTAGCACGAGCCGGACGAACCAGGTGCTCACTATGGGCGCACACCCGGCCACGATGCCGATTACCTGCTCTGCCAGGGCGAGTAGGACTACGATCATGTAGATGACCGTTGTGTCTTTTCCGTTGGCCATGGGCACCTGGTACGCAAGGCGGGCGATGCTGGAAAGGGGCGCAAGTGTTCTATGAGGTAATATTAGTGTGACGGCCTCGATGAAGAGACAGTCTTGTGGCTCGGCTCACCCGAAAGCAAACAGAGCCCACACGGCCAGCTTCCGCCTGCGGCTCATGTTCAGCCGCCAGAGCGACGCCATGGGGATCACCAGGACCAGGATATCGCTAATGATGTTGATAATCGACGCCGAAATCAAGACCATGTACTGGTCCACACAGCTGCTGCCGTAGGGCTGGTGGTGCGGCACACACTGCAGCGCGAGGGCGAGGATCAGGCCGACGGTGTAGAGGAAGTTGAGCCACACGACAACCTGGATGATCCACCAGAGCGAGCTGCGGGTGACGCCCTTGGGGAAGAAGAGGCGGATGTAGAGCAGCAGTATCGAGAGCTTGGCGAAGAACATGCTCGTGCGGGCGACCATCTGGAGGTCCTGGAATGTCTCGACGTATCGCTTGTATTCGGCGAGCGGCGTGTCTTCGTGGTGCACTGCCATGGCTGCTCTTAGCACTCGGACATACACGGGACGAAATGATCGTGACTGAACACTCACTTCCGCCGCCGTGTTGCATCATCAACATCATCAGTGTGCATAGCACGATCGTGCCCATCCAGGCCACAAGCATCGACCCTGGTAATGCACAAGCGCTTGTCAGCTCCGTGTGGCTTGCGACTTAGTCGGAAACTAGGATTCATTGGCTTGGGCTTACAGTCATCCCACCAGAATTGCTGATAAACAGTGAATCTGGTGTATAGACGGGTCCCAGTGAAGAGCGTCGATAGGGCAATGAACAAAACACTGACTCCTATGATCGTCTCGCTGGTGATGGGAGCCCGCGCCCTCGCCTCGTCGGTGATGGTGCTGGGAAAGCTTTCGGCCATGGTTCAAACATAATCGGGCCTCATGGTGCCCTGAGGCCCAGAATCGAACAACAGTTTGCGGGCCTTGCTGAAGAGATAGATGATGGTCTTGACATCTCATCGATCACCGTCTGGCCCACAATATAGGGACACTAATCCACAACAGGCGACGACCTCGTCCCCCACTGCACAGTTTCGGGGATTGAGTATGGCTGGGAACACCTGCTAAATCCGGTATTCCTGCTGCAGACCGGCCGTTGGATATCGGTAATGATAGCCTACACAGCCCGCGTCGTCGAGCCAGTCAGGCTCCACATGCTTACTTTGGTCTCAGTTCAGTGGTTCTGGCCCCCAACTCTGCAGTGCGGGCCTTTTGGCCCGAGACTATGCAGGACTTTTGTCCCGAACCCTTGCAGGTCCTCTATGGCAGATTCATCTGCAAGTACACAGAATGGTCTAAGGGTTAGACAAACAGAATTGGGGCATTCGCAGAGATTCCCCTGATCAGGAACTATGCCCGCAGGCGCCCGGTATGAAGGATCACAACGATTGTGAATCCACAGTTCTACCGAAGTACCGCAGAGGATTTCCGACAATGCAACGTTGGTTGCTGCAGGTGAGCTATCAACTCCCATGAATTGGATTCTCCCACCCCCCGAATTAGGCCCACCTCTCTACTCTACCTCGGCTTCTATTCAGCTTCTGCCTGCTGCAATCCGGGAGCCCTACCTCATAGTCAATAGTGACAAAAGTCCACGAGCGAGAGTGTGGTGGTTCACCGGTCACGATGCAGTGTAACGCTACCCACTGTGTACGACCCGATCTTTCCCTAGGGATATGCAATCTGGTGGATTGTTCACTACTTGCGGCACCCACATCCCATGCCTTGGCTCACTTGAGGGAACTAGTTCGCGGGACGGAACGCTCCCCTGATCCTCTCATGCAATGTTTCCGTACGTCTGTGCGGCAGTGCGGATCATCTTGTTTACAACTGCAAAATTGCAACGGTCGTTCCTACACTTGATAGGGAATAGAACGAGAAATATTATCGCCGTGGGGGCATCTGTTGGTGGAAGGTGCATTCAGAGATCAAGAAATTTGATCATCCACCCAACAACCATGGGCTTGCGGAATCCTTCCGGCCCACAATATGCATGTAACCTCTTCCTTTTAAATGCATCACCACATCACGATTCCCGATCACCCGTGGTTTCTCTCGACGATCGGCACTTGACTTCCCACTCTCTACTCGTCCACACAGCAAAGCACCTCCGAGCTGCATCTGACCGAGCCACTCTGTCGGTTGAACCTCTCCCTCTCCTCATCTCTCGTCAGCAGACTACGTGTCTATCTACTGCGTCTACCAATCTGCTCCCTCAACCTGCATTTCAGCTTACCGTCAATCCTCCCTTGCTACCTACAGTGTCATCCACCACCAGTGAAACACTGCACGCCGCCCAAAAAGTTTCACACAGCATGGGACCTCTCTCCACCACCAAGACATTACTGGCTGCCGGTGCGCTGCTGTTGCAGCCTGCTGCGGTCCTCGCATTGCACCTGAACATAACGGCCCTGGGGGCGGCCAATAATGCGTCGACGCTCGAGTGCTGGGAGATCGACACGCCCTTCGCCATCTCGACGCAGCAGGGCACCGCAGGCAGCGCGCAGCTCCAGCTTGGGAACACGAGCACCATCTCGTACAGCGTGCTGCCGGCGCTGTTCGACGCTGGGTTGCACACCGCGCCCGCAAACCAGTAAGTGCTTGTATTTTCGACGTTGCAAGATTGCGTCTTCTTCTGCATCCCCTCACACAACTGCGGTGGTTCGGAGAATTTTGCCCTACATGCCCAAGCTCCTTCCAGTGGGTTCGCTCCAGTTCGTCGGGCGTCTGCAGCGAGCCCGAGACAGATAAGCGCTGCGTGACATACTTGTGCACCGAGATTTGCCAAATGGACACGGGTCCCGCAAGCCAGCCCTGATTCTATAGATTCCCATCATGCAGGCTGCAATGCTGATCACTCGCTCCCAGATGGGTTATATTCCTGTCGGGTCTAGCCTATATCACCCTTCCGGAGGATGAAACGACCAGCGTATACGTGTCTGGCGGGCAATTCGGCCTCATCTTTGCAGCAGACACGTCTGATGTCAGCGCAAAAGGTCACGCCACGTCGTACCCGGGGAATACCGAGACAATCGCTATTCAGATCCCTACCGAGGATGGCGAGATACCCGCACACTCGATCTTGCATCCGGGACCTTGCACTGCCAACGATACCCTGGGATTAATCATGCTGGGGACTGGAAGTGGCTGAGTAGGCAAGACACATGCAGCTGAGTGGGTGTTGTCTGTGTTTGGATGTACACAACCCTAGCTTGACAAGGTGCTTTATACCCTATAGTATGAATGGTCACCGGACAGATGTCGATAGTAATTCTAATTCACTTAGAACGTGCCAGACAACAACATTTAAGAGTCCATGTCCACGATCATCACCGACAGACTTTTGCCTCAGTTACGCTCTTTTGACCAGGCCAAGCTCACTCCATCCTAACGTGTGAAACAAAAATGATTTGAGATTATACAATGCACAAAAATATAAGTATAGATCAAAAGAGATAGACATATTTGTGAATAGTGAATATAGCTTTAAGCTTATTACATAAAATGATTAGATTGCAACTACAGCAATCGCGACGAAAGGAATCCCTGGGTTCTCACGTTGGACGGGAGATTGTAACGCCCATGTAGGCCGCCACGTCCTAGGTTGTACAGTCTGCTCCTACAGTCCTCTAGTCTAGAATGTGGTGGGCGAACTTTTGAATTAACAGATTCTGTGCAAAATTGGGGCTGTAGATGACACCCACGATCCATTTTGCTATTTGTCAGGTTCGCTGCTCCGCCCGAGGAGCTGGCGGGCTCAGCTACTTAATGATACGACGTGCCACAAACGCCCCTAAATAAAGTCCTAACTCACTCATAGGTGCATAATCAAGCAATACTGTAAGACAGATGGCTGAGCTTATTTATCGTTTACCGTTCACACCCTAACGAGAATTTTCCAGCCCCATCGCCCCCTTCTAGCGAGGCGTGTGCAAGCCGAGTGCTATTTCAATCGCAGTCCTACCCCAGACAAAGGTTTAATATACGCAGCCTTCTTTTTATAAACTTGAGAGTCGGTGTAACTACATATGCACGCAACATGGCACGAAAAATGCCGATTGCGGCGTCCCCGGGCGGGATGAGTCCAGATGAAGGGGTTCAGCGACGCAACCAGCTGTTTGTTTAAGACGGCGGGGGTAGGTGAGAGATAATGTCAACCTGCAGCAAGTCTATTTTCTGACGGGAACATTTAAGCATGAGCTCCTGGGCCAGATTCCACGACTGAGAACAGCTTTGTTCAAAACCTAGATAATATTTCTGCCCGCCTACTGCTCCAGAAGAATATGTATACGGATTAAAAGCGAAACCACCTAATATTTCTGCAATAACTTGGTGTGGTTGATTTGATTCAGCACCATTCTTGGTCAGACTGATCACACTGAGCGGATTGTTCAACTTTCAATATGTCGTCTCATCCATCCGACCTCGACGGTATTTGGTGGTCTGGTGGTGGGAACGTTTCTGAGAAAGCGTTCAAGGTTTGTATTGCTGTTGAAAAATGCTTCCCTGGGAACAAAAATAGAGTCTGTCCTTCGGCGTCCGTTTTAGCTAACTAACCCCTTGTGCTTTTCAATTAGATCTCTATTTGGGCTTGCAACAGTTTTTGTATCGTGTTAGCTGCTCTTCGATTTTCCATCAGACTGGCATCTTTTCGACGGCTATTCACTGAAGACTATTTGATGATCTTCTCTCTGCTGACACTGATCACTCTTTCCGCTCTGCTTCAGCATTTCCTGGGAGATATATATATAGCGCTTACCTTGCGAAACGAAGACACAATCCTCGATCCCAACTTTCCCGATAGGATGGTCTCGGCCACACATGCATGCGGCGTCGTCCTCATTCTCACTACGATCGGCATCTGGGCCATCAAGCTTAACTTCTTGTCATTCTTCAAAGGATTCGGACGTCAAATCAAGAGCTATATGGTCTTCTGGTGGACTTCTTGCATTTTGGTCATTGCTTGCGGACTTGGACAGCTTGGTTGTTGGTCTGGCTTGGGTAATAGTAATTACTTCAAATTGGTCTTTATTTGTTAGTTCTTATCTGGTATATAAGAGGGAAGAAGGGGCTAAAGATATATAACACATATAGCCTTATATCCTCCCTATAGTAATAGTAAAGTAAAGCTATTTATAGTAAATATTACTTATTTAATAAAATACCCTTACTATACTAGTAGTTTTTTCTTTTTATAAGTTATACCCTTTAAAAATTAAAAATAATCTATAATTCCTTTATAACTTAAACTTAAGTCTAACCTATTATTTAATTAGGTATATTATAATAAACTACTTTATTATGGTATATTATACTTTTATAGCTCTTAATTAGTTAATTAATTAGTTACTATAAGAAATTATTATTAGCTTAAATCTTTATAATAATTATATTTATAATAATAATAGTTATTAAATTACCTACTTAAGGGATTAATCGCTTATATATAAGATAGTTAATAATAGATAATAATATATTAACCTTATTATTTTATAATTACCTAAGTAATTACTAATTAGTATTAGTCTAGCTTAGGTAATAGTAATTACTTTAAATTAGTCTTTATTTATTGGTTCTTATCTGGTATATAAGAGGGAAAAAGGGGCTAAAGGCGTGTAGTATATATAGCCTTATATCCTCCCCATAGTAACGGTAAAGTAAAGCTATCTACAGTAAATATTGCTTATCTAATAAGGCACCCTCGCTACATTGGTATCCTTCCTTATCAATGCATGTTCGGTAGTCTGGAACCAATGATTATGGAGTGCGCGACCAAGTCGACTTCAACACACATCTACAAGGTCTATGAAGCGACCATCGCTATTGATATCGTCTCAGATGCAATAAGTAGGGCTTCTGGAGCTCAATGGGCACGTACAAGCCACTGATGTTGATTAATTTTGTAGTAATTTGCTTTCCGGTGTTTATCATCTGGAGGACCAAGATTAATTTCAAGCAGAAAATCCTTCTCACCGGAGTCTTCCTTCTCGTTGGCTTCACAATAACTGTGACTATCCTCCGTGGCTGTACTTTCAGCGGTGTGGCCCAGGAGCGAGAGACCCTCGGCAACGGAGCAATCGACGTAGTATGGATGCTGTTCGGCTTTCTTATTCAGTATACTGTTTGTGAGTTACTTTTATCACTCAGTACCTAGCCATGGCTTCAATTCCATAAAGCTAGCGCGTATTCTGACTGTACACTTCTAGCCTTCATAATCGCTTGCATCATATCATTTCGTTCCTTGTGGGTGAACAAAGAAAGGAGAGAAAAGGACAGGAATGTACAACATGAAAAGAAGCACGATCTTTTGCGGGCCCACGGAGACCCTTCATTGGTTCGAGGAGAGCAAAACGCCAGATGGAAGCGACTCCATGACACCTTGATGCAGACTCTAAGGGATCTCGAGGGTGCAGATATGGATTGGGATGGGTCGTACCTTATCAATCATGAGCCACCTTCAGGAAGGTTGACACTCGACTTTTCACAGTGGGATAGTACTTTTGCCTCTGGCTCAAGTGCCTACGCGACAGCTTCCACACAGCAGTCGCAAGTGCAGGTGGCGTCGTCTGTCTAGGCACCAAGATTGGAGTCAGGCAGTCCAAGCCGGTCGAATTATTCGAAATATGGTTCTCTGGTGGTAAATCGTACTACTCGAGCTCAAGTTCGTTGCCAGTTTTTAAATAGTGGCATAGATCAAAGACAACAAGTGAGCTGATGATCTCTAGCAAGAGATGACTGTACCAAGACCTCCAAACTTAGAGATAAGTTGGAAAAGTCTCCTACGACTTGGTCTGAATTTTCGAAAGATCCAACGCCTCGTATCGGGACGGTTACCGAGGGGACCCTGAAGGAAAAATTCAACATGTCTTTGCCTATGTCTTCCTCCTCGAAATCAGCGGTAATCTCTGGACCTTGCCCGCCGCAGATTCCCACATCTAAAGTACGAACACAAACGAAGGAAATGGGTACTGCAGGTAAAAGTGTAGTATCATTTACTCGTACTCGTCATACAGTGTCCACCCATCTCCTTCCTTGGGTAACTGGGCCCTCACCGCTGCCGACGTGCAGATAAATAGATTATAATCCGTTGCGTTAGCCTGAAGGCCATCGTCGTAGACGCCGGCGCCCTGCTCGTCCGTCATGTTGATGGCAGCCAGCTCGCGCCATAGGAAGCGGTCGGTGGGCTCCTTGTCGCGGTTGGTGCAGAACCGGTTGATATCAGCATTGATAACCTTGTAATTCTCCGCCAGGCTGCTGATGTCAAACCCGAGCTCCGCCGACCGGGGCTCCAGGTCCTCCTTGTAGTAGGGGTTGTGGCTGTTCCGCGCCTCTCACCACAGGATCCAGCTCGGCCGGATCTGCAGCGCGTCGTACTGCTGGCGGTAGTCGGCGACGATGCACGCGTGCGCCACCTGCAGGCGCATCCTCGGGACCATGTCTGCGAGCTCCTGGAGGGTCTCCCTCTGCGGCCAGAGCGGGTACCATATCAGGTATGGCTGCGGGAGGTCGAAGACGGATGAGAGGTCGTTGTTCATGATGAATCTTGCGTTGACGGCGGCGCCGATGTTGGAGAAATAGTATTGCGTGGTCTTGCAGGATTTGATCTCGAGGGACCACCACTTGGCGAATGTCGTGTTGTGGTAGATCCCTCTGATGACGGCTTCTGCTTCTTCTGGTATCATCTCAGGGCGCCGAAGCCGCACATATCGGTCTACGTTGCCTTCGTAGGCAGCCATCAAGATGAGCACATCTTTGTTTACAGTTGGGAGATCGAGGGGGAGAGGCGAATAGAGCAGTGGAACATGACGTTCGGCAAGTGGTGGATTATGCTGAGCAGCAGTATCATGGTCGTCGATACCGCCGTCCTCAGTGATGTCGAAATTACTCCGGAGAGTTCTCATTTTCGGTTGATATGGCTCGAATTCGTTCCTCACATCTCGCCGGATCTCGAACATTGACTTTACTGCAGCGTCACAGTTTATAAAAGCGCCCTGGCGAGCATTGTCCAGGTTGACCTCGAGTTTGTAATCATCCATGACACTGTATCGAAGGAGTCGTCGAGTTTTGTCCTCAAATATTTCCAAGCTCATGGAACCAGCCTCGCGGGCCTCCTCCGCAATTGAAACGTCCGGCAGCAGGTCCAGCTCCCGGTACAGTCCAGCGTACCCAGCAACAGCACACGTTCGCCCGACGTGGTATTTCATGTCTGGGTATCGTTGAACAAGTCGCCTGCAGGTTTCCTCAGAAGGGACGTCCGGGTACCAAATGCAGTAAGGTACGTGCTCTGGCGGCATCTCGTCGGGCACCTCGTTACTCATGATCAGACGGGCGTTTCTTGCACGGGCGATCTCGTCATGTCTCTTGGCAGCAGCTGCGACCTCGCCAGAATTGGCGAAGCCAATGTGGTGCCGGACCCCTCTCACAGCGGACTACATGACCATTGGCTTCCAGAAAGAACCCTTTGGCAGTTTGAGTCCGTGTATAGCAACCAGAAGATCGTTGACGCCGATCTCAGGCGAGTCATCCGAACTATCGTCATATTCTGGAATTTCGATGAAAGACATTGTTTGTGGTTGGATCTGTGAAAAAAGTGCAAACAGTTCTGGCAAACAGAAAATGAGCAGAAAGATGGGGATTGGAATGAATGCCAGAGAAAATGACTTGTTTGTGATGGTCACGACCAGGAGTGGAGGAGTCATCGGTTGGCGGACACAACCCTGTTCCTTTCGTGCTTAGCCTGGCCTCCTTTGAATACGCAAATGTAACATTAACAGAGAATGAAGCTGATTAACTTGGCTTACCCAGTTGGCTCCATTCTGGGTACGTTACGGCAAGGGCCAGGCAGCAAGCTAGCGTACCGTACGAGCAAGGAGGCTATTAGCATAGATGGCCATGCCACCCGGCATGTCCAGATCAGCATTTCTTCTCACGGAAACAAACAGGCTCACAACATTGAAATTGAGCATATCACAAAAGTTTGGAGGGTTCTAGTGACACAATCAATTTCTAAAACTGAAGATAATGCACGCATGCTCGGATGAATGCTGTCGTTGCGTCGTCTCCTGTAACAAGCATTTGGCTGCTTCTCACCCGGACTTAGGCCGCGTTATCATGTCATCCCTTTTCTCGTTTCATGCGCAAAATGGGATCTATCTGGGCAAACCTGTTATTTTCAATGCACTTGCTCGTAGAGATTTGCTCGTAGAGCGAGTATAAGGCCACATCTCATCATAGACTGGGGGATATGAGACGTCGCTGATCATTTAAGCCATCGAGAGCCGCCAAATGTCATTCACGTCGGCTCTGATCGGATCTTCGTCATCTCCTCCGACCCCTACACCATTACACTTTGCGTTACAGCTTGTACCAGTGTTCACTGCCCTTCCCGGGATCCAGTCAACGCAACAAGTTCTTTGTACTCGTCTTGGAGAAGGTCCAGTACCCCATTGATCCAGCCGTCGTCGCCGCTGTTGACATGCATCTGATGTTCCATTAACATTCCAGCTACGCCGTTATAGTGCAACGTCGCCCAGCATACTGCAGTGTATTATCCCTTGGCCATACTTACTTGAAACTCGATTTTGCTGTAATGAATGGCGATGTCTTTCCAATTTTCATGATGCTCTTTAATTCGACTTTGAAAGCGCTCCTCGCTGTCTGATGTAATACGTTGGCGGTTCAGGAATCTTTCGCGAGCGATATGAGGATCGCAGCTGAGTAAAATCAAAGCCGTGGGTACCTTGATCTGGGGACACACATCATAAGTCAGCGTCAGCTTTCTCAAAGGTCCAAGGAGCCGGGCACCGGCAGAACACCCACCTCCCTCTCAAAAGCAAGAGCAGTCTTGACGTTTCGCGGGAACCCATCAATGAGCCAACCAGTGCTGGAAGACGAATCACAACCAAGCACTTTGGCTTTGATCAGCGGGATTATGGTCTCGGGCGGAAGCGTCCTGCTTTCCTGGACATATTTCTCAATCTCGTCTGGCGGGAGGCAGCCAGTTTCGGAGTCTCCGGAACCAGGCTTGAGTGACTGAGCTTCCTCGCTGTCGGTACCAAAAAGCTCCCGGAGGTAGTTACCGACAGACAGGTGCCTGAAACGCCCGGGAAACTCTTCGCATATGCGAGTACAGAGAGTGCCTTTCCCGCTCCCTGGTGGACCGATGACAAATATGATGGGTCCGGCCGGGGGCTTTGTTGTTGCTTCCGCCGCACTGGGGGTTTTGAGAGCACGCTCGTTGGTAGCCATTGTAGAGCGTGAATGGGATTGTGCTGTTGGGCAGTGCCGTGGCGAGAAAGTTTGAGCGATTCAGAAACAAAAGCCCGGAGAAGATCGCAGTGGTTCAAAGGGGGCCCGTCCTGAATATGAATTGGATGTTATGTAGAGATCTTACGGATTTATATGGAAACAGCTTTTGAGATAAATCAAGTGTGTTTATCAGAGTTTGTGGACTTGTGAGACCACGTGTAGCTTGCTAGGGCGAGCGTGTAACTGATTATGTATTTGGCACTCGCTTTCTCCTTGAAGAGATGCGGAAAGATTTACCAGGTCATTCTATGTTTTGTCAAGCTGCATGCACATGTGACTGATGATCGTGAGCCTCGTTGCCGATACATTGCAGAGCAACTCGGGAACGGCCCGGCCCAGCGAGATAACTTGTTCCAGTGTCTTAGGGATGGGACAGGGGCGTGTAGCTGTAGCAAGCAAACATGCAAGCAGAATTCATATGTCACATCAAGAAGAGTACCGGATGATTCGAAAGATGACAAAATCTAGAATGTTTTGTCTTCATGTATGGCATCATCTGATTTCCTAAAAAGAACAATCCAGAGCAACAACTCTTGATGACAAACAGTTCCACGCCAAACCTCACAGTCATACTATCTTCAAAATTTCTCAACACACGCACCGGGCTAGTCTAGAAGTCGGTAACAGAGACCTCAACACCACCAGAGGCGTAATACTCGGCAGCAGGGGAGATGGTGGAGGTACCCAGGCTGGTGTTCACACCGAGGACGATCCAAGCCAGGAAACCGTCTTCGATGCTGACGCCAGCGAGACTCTAGGCCGGTTCGGCTGGCTCCAGGCTCGAAGTGTGTTTCTGATTCCTACCAAGAGGGCGGATCCTAGTAAAGTAATAGGAGATCCCATATCCCGTGTATCTGCAATGGGTGGGCACAACGTTCTGTTTTGATTCCAGATAATGCCAGGGCGGATTCGTCTTCTCCCTTCTTCGTTGAAACCACAGGTACCAATACTGTCGATGCATCGACCATCTTGAAAGGAACGTATCACCGGCATCTTTGCCGCCCCAAGCAGCTTGCACAGACTGCTGACGAGGAGGCGTTTTCCATGCTAGAATAATCACAACGAAAACGAAGGACTTGCATCAGATTCCACGCCCTGCTTGTACCACCACTTTCGTTCTACACACTCGCCGGAGAGATCATTGAGCTAGCTCAGACACTCGCGACACCCTGATAAATGGACCCTTCGTGTACCCGATGATCCAGTCATTGAACGGATAGTCGTTCCGATGGCGCCATGATCCCTTCATGCCCTCACTATCGTCTCTTGCTCTCTCGAAGTCGTACTCACGCAATATATGGAATAGTACTGTTTGCATGGCGACATAAGCGACAGCCTTGCCAGGGCAGGCCCGTGGACCCTTCATAAATGGGAAAAAGGCCGCATACAGCCTTGGGTCGTGCGGTCTTTCGAGCCACCGCTCGGGCCTGTACTCTTGTGGTTGTTTGTATATCTCAGGGTCACGATGAAGTGCATAGGTAGACGTTCCAACACTCATCCCCTCAGGTATCGGCACACCATCGATGACTATGCCCCCTGCCCCGGTTTCCCTGGGGATGCTGCCCGCTTTTGGAGGACTGAGACGCATGGCTTCGTCAATGCAGGCGCGGAGATATTTCAGAGAGGCTATTTTGGATTCGGTGAGACCATCCTGTCCCAGGTCGAGTGCCCTGACTTCCGCGGTCACCGTTTCCTTTGCGTCTGCGTTCTGCAACAGGTAGTACATCGTTGCCGCGACGGCAAACCGTACAGCGTCGCTTCCAGCAGCGATCAACAGCGAGCTCTCCGATGACAAATCGGCGCTGTTATGGACTTTGGCTTGCATCAAGTGTCCGAAAATATCCTTTCGTCCTGAGTCCGCCAAGCCACCGTCAGACTTCAGGCGAGCACCACGGTCGTGTACCCGCTCGGCCGCGAGATCCGCATATTTTTGGGCTTGGACGGCGGTGGTCATGCCGAGGCGAGATGGCCAATCCGTGCGGAGAAACCACTGGAAGAAGCGGAGAAATGGAACGTGTCCAGAGGCGAAACCCGCGGCGTAGAGGAACGCGCTCATCTGCTGGAGACAAAGCGGCAGCCATCGCCACGTATTCGTGTGCAGCATGTCAAATGCCTGTCCAAAAGCTATCGTGCTGATAACATCAAAGCTGTACCACGAGGTCACTCTTGCAATGTCTACCACGCCGTCGTGGACACCTGCTTCCTCCTCTATGACATCAATGAGTTTCTCGCAAAGCTCGTTGATGTCTCGAAAGACCTGATCTCGCGGAGGAATGGCTTTGTCCAGAAGCCTTCGTCGAGCAGAATGTGCTTCGTTATCGGCGATCATCTGCACGCTTTTGCCGCCGGCTGGCCCGCCATCTAGGAGCCCGTAGAACTCTTCGCCCTTGAATACGTTTGCAGACTTAACATGAAGTGCCTGCAAAGACGAGAGTGTGTTGAAGATAACCTGGCGCCGGTCAGCTGATTTTCCACGAGTAATTCAGGGGTTTACTCACCGAGTTTGGACCTGTACGAACAACCGATCCTGGGAAAGGATTTCAAAACCAATTCGATCATGACAAGTCCAACAGGCAGCACCTACCATACTTCTCGTGAGCCCGAACTTCACAAAGATATCTGTTACCGACGTAGCACTGCCATATCCTTGGCACACCAGATATCCGGTGAATTAGTGGCCCAGGGATCCTCGCAAGCGGATGGAAGAATAGCCGGTATACGATGAGACTGGAGATCTGCGATAATAGGTCAGTGTCGGATACTTTTAGCCATCAAGCATTATTGAAAATGTCAAAGACGTACCCACAACGTTAAGCAACGGAGTCCGCCCAGAATTAGTCTCGTGCGTGATGGCATGTAATCAAGATCTTCGGGGTGATACATCTCTACCTTATCAGCAAACGGTTCTATATTTCTGGATAGAATTAGCAGTGATTTGGACAAGTAGTGATAGAAATAATGGAATTAAGCCCTCAAGGTTCAAGAAACGTCAGACGCGTGAGAGGTTTAGAACTCAGAGAAAATGCCCCGCTCAAGGCCATCGCTCAATATTCGTGAACCAAATTGATAAGCAAAGTGCCAAGGTCCTATGCAGTGCTAAACGCGCCTGTAAGCACGATCAAGTTTCGTACCACCACACATCATGACAGGAATGATAAGGGCTAATCCCGTCTCTGCCGTGGGTTACCATCCAACGTCACATTGCAGGATATAGGGGACTATCATTCAACCAATGCCAACGGAATCAATTGATTGTAAGTCCTGCATGTAAGACCTTGCAACCCTATTTCAACATGCACGTATTCTCGTTCACCGTGTTGTCCACGGGTTCCATGCGGGGACGGTGCTTAAATTGTTATCTGGAGCAGTGGCCGGCATCCCGGATACCCAGTAACATATCAAGGAGAGGCGTGTCACGCAGCACTGGATTGGCTAGATCGGAATACTTGGGCAACGTTGAAATAAAGGTATAATACCAAATTTTCCACTCTGTAGTGTCTGCATTGAAAAGAGACGTTGGGGAAAACGGCAAGCAAGATTGTGGGCTTACAAACGGCCACATAAGTTTCAGGCGCAGCAAGCAAAGATTGAAGGGATTCAGAGATATTACATGAAAGGTCTCTGAACGAATCATTTTGAGGTCAGGCATGATTCAAATATTGATAAACTTTGTGAACAGTAGCACCAAACATGGAAGGCTTCCAGAGATGACTGGCTGGTTGCGTCGAGAACATTTCATATGAAAGTAAGCATTCAAATGACTTGACGCTTTCCGAACACTTGATAAGCTACTCGATCGATGAATTTTCTATTCTTGACCCTCTTCATCCTTGGTATGTTGTCCCTAAAATTATTTCGAAAAGTAGGCACTGTCTCAACTTCTTGAGGCGTCTTGTCACCCGGCTCTTTTTCTGCTGTCCGCTGCTCCACGGAGTCACTGGTCTCCCTTGAGTGCCTCAATATACACCACTAATTCCGGCAATACAGTAAGAGAAGCGCAATCCTTGTAGAGGCGGGCCGATGTGGCTCCACCATGATCATAAGAAGTTTCTCTACGAGGTTCAGGCGCATAGTACTTTTCTGTTCTCGGACGATTGGGTGATTATAGATCGACTTAATCACGGTGACTGGGCTTACCTGTGGAATCTGCGAAAATGCAACATCCCTTAGAAGGTCAATAGTGACGATGTGCAGGTCTCGTGCCTCTTTGCACTGATGTACCCTGGGTAGGGACGGGTACTTGAGTTATGCCTGTTAAGAAACCCGTCTTAAAGGCAGCCTTCGGAGTACGGAACACTGCTGAAGCATTGAGCTCCGAGGAGTTACACCAGTGAGGGAGGGAATCCGTAACTGGGTTCAGCGAGTCTTCTCGTTAATATATTTCCGGACGGGGAGTTAGAAAGCTTTTGCCGTTCATCATCTTCAAAACTTTGGCCGAAACATTTCTTTCGACAGTCTCAAACAGCTGTTATTCGTATACATGATCTTCTGACACGTCTAAGACGCACGCCAATGAATGACGCTTAAAAGTAACTTAAAGTGCCTGCTATTATCGGCTCATGCCTCAACAAAATGAAGGAGGTCACGATCGTGTACTGTGCCTCCCGAGGTCTTCTTCGCCTACTGAATTAAGCACTTAATAATTGCCAAATCATTGAATGTCGTCTCGCTAGTCCCAGTAGCCCCTAGCTTCAACCTACCATTGTGCGCACAAAGTGTTCAAGTAACACGCGCCGGCACAATGGATTTGCATTGGGTCCGAATACTCTTGGCCTGCCCAAGTATGTTCCATGCCCCAGCGGTGTCGTAACCAGTCATCCATCGCTGCATAGGTACCCCGAATTTACAAGACGTGGTGATCAAATAGACTGTTCTCGTGGAAAGCTTGGTATGAAACCACAAAGATCCGAAACATTCAACTCTGTCAAACCCCTGAAAGCCGCGAAGGGCATGTCGCTAGGCTTTTTGAATCAGTTGCTGTTGATGGCCTTGCCATCTCATTCCTCTGAAGTCGGTGGTAGTCAAAGTCTTCGAGAACAATTGTAGTGTCTACAGACTTCAGGACACCGTCAGGGTCATCGTCATGTCTTTTACCAATTCCAATGAATGTCCTCACGCCGTTCAGTGTACCTCGAGTCAAGTGCTGGGTGCCAATCTTGGGTACACTTGGGACATCTGGAATCTCGTAGTGGTCGTCTGACACTCGCGGGGGGCTGCGTCTGCTACTTGCCGAGGATCCAGGGAGCCGCAGCGTGGATAGCAGACGGCGGCCGAAGTCCCTGAGAACGCTCTCCTGGTGGCGTTTATCTTCTCGAACTTGCTGAGTGATGAAGGCGCTGCGGATCACAGTCACCGAAGTCATGACCACCGCAATACAAGCTTCGGCAATGCACCAGTATGTGTCCCAGACTGGGGCGGAGCCGTCTGAATCTGATTTCGTATCGGCTATTACGCCGCCGAGTCGAGTGAATGCGCAAATGATCATTGCGACGGAAAGACAACAAAAACTTGCGAGTGAGATCTTGCGGACAAGTGGCAGCATCGTTCGTCTTAGAACGAGGATCGGAATAGCAATAACTTGGAAGAATAGTAAGCTTCTGGACTCTCGGTCCGCCATTGTTTTGGGTACCACGTACTAAAGGCGTCGGTCAGGATATCGACGCAAGTATTGAGGATAGCGATGGTCAGACTTCTGCTGTGCTGGTTGGGATTGTTGGTGCATTTATCTATTCAAAGGTCAATTATTGCAGTCTGACATGCGACGGGGAAACCGCTCACCTCTCTTGGTGCCAAAATATGGGCAGACGATAAATGGACACAGAGCTGAGAATAGCCAGCACACAATGACAGCTCCAACCACAAACCAGTAGTACCTCCACATCTTTCGCGACTGGGCCCGGATCAGGGTGTGAAAAAATGTCAAAAAGGACAGTTTCACCATGTAAATAGTGGTGTGGTTTACCGCGCCGAAAACAGCAGACCACTTAGCGGAATCTTGGAGCATTGGAATCTCCTCCCGAAAGGGGACTATTAACCCCTTGTTCATGGCCTCGACGATATAGAAAGCGTCTACGACCTTAAGGCACGAACAAAATGTAGCGATCAGTGTGGCGGTGGCGATGGTTACCAGGCCATCGTCCCATCTGATCTGTCTGCGACCGGACAAACGGATCACTAGACGTATCAAGACACCGAGGATAGCGATGCCGAAGAGAAAGCCTATGGATATCTGGAAGTTGGATCAGCAGTTGCTAACGGCAGCTTCAAGTCCAAATTTCCTACTTTAAAATCCTTTTTGTCGATGGTGGCTGCATGGTCAATTATCTCCTGGCGCTCGGGTATGTATTCGGCACTCGGCAGCTGTGATGTATCCATGGTGGGAGACCGGGCATCTGTTTCGCCCCTGGGTGACTTGAAAAGAGCGGAATAAAATGCACAGAGCAACAAGAATATCTTACTTGAAGTAAAGCATAGAAAAGGTTGAAACGGGCTGATGGGTCGCGCTTCATGGCTAATATAATGACGGGGACATGCCAAAAGCGCGGGTTCTGTCGACAATCCTTCACAGATGCTGGAAAGGGCGGGGGCCAGTGTAGCTGGGCTGGAAATTTTGCTATCATTATTCACGTATTACGACAGGACAAATCAGACAAGACTCGACCAACAGGCAGGTGCCAAGTACCTGTGTGTACAGATACAACGGAAATAGGCACGGCAGGTGCGGAACCCAACACACATGCACAAACAAGGGCTGTGGGGGAATGAACGGGCTTCACGTAGAAAAGTGTATTAGAAAAGAAACAGTGTTTAAGTTACAAAAAATAGTTATAAATAATTAAAAAATGCTAAAAAGATATTACTCTATATATATAGCATATAATTTCACCTCCATGCTCTCTACTAAAAGAAAAGTGGTATGTATATAATACTTTTTCTTTATATTAAAATGGTTTAATATATATTTATTTATCTATTTCCTGTCCTTTGCTTCTCTGCTTTTAGCATGTTGCGAGTTATAAAGTTTGTTATGACGAAGCCTAGAGGGTTACCACCCGAAGTTATCGCTAGCCTCACACCCTTTGCTTAGCTACATCCACACCGGCTGTGTGTAACCAAACCAGCACCACAGACCGGTTGGTTTGGCGACCGATCGAGATCAGCGCCCACCCTCTCTGTCACTCTGTTTCATTCCATGCCCAGAGATCCTCTTCTTTTCCTTTAATGTCTGACGTTCGAGCAGATCTAAATGCTTACCCTCTGTTCAGAAAGAGCACGGGACTCAATTTCTCATCCGCTCACGACTCCAAACCTGATTACTTGCTGTCCTACTTACCTAGGTACCTGTTTTGGGACTGCGAGGCCAAGGAGCTGCCATGGTTAGCATCAGCACGTCAGCCTCTGTGGCCACAGCCGTTGCCGCCTTGATCATATTTGTCGCCAGATTCAACGCCAACCGCCAGCATGTCCGAAAGCTCCAAACAGCCAAAGCGGTGGGTTTAGACTTGGCTTTCAGTCGAGAGCATATCCCCATGAGGCATATCCCTACTAATGTTTAAGTTGAAGCCAATGCCAGCGTACCACCCGGTATTTGGGCACTTTGTCGCGCTGAAGGAGTATATCCAAGCACTCCCACGCAACTCGACGATGCACGTTGTAGTGCAATTTATGGCGAAGAAATTCTCTGGTGGAGTCTTCTACCTCAATTTGTGGCCTTTCAACCCTACTATCATGGTTGTTGCCGACCCGTTCATGGCATCGCAGGTCGAGACTGCGTTTCTTGACAAGCCTGCTGGCCAATGCAAGACTTTGGAGGTTATCAATGGCGGGCCGTCGCTCATGACGATGCACGGGGCGGAATGGAAGAGATGGCGTGGCCTCTTCAATCAAGGGTTCGCCTCTGGTTACATCACAGGCCTTGCTCCTGCCATGGCTGAGGAGGTTGCCGTTTTCTGCAGGTTGCTTCGACAGCGTGCGAGACAAGGCGAGGTGTTTCAACTGGAAGAATACACCTTGCGACTTACATTCGACATCATCGGCCGAGCCACACTGTAAGCTGCTTTTATCTGGTCGTGATCACACAAGAAATCAGATTCTAACTTCGATTTCCCCAGTGATGCGCGACTCCACTACCAGACACAAGGGAGCGCCCTCGCGGACTGCCTTCGGAGACAGATACTCTGGACGCCTTTCGCTACGAGCTTCAATCCATTCCGCCGCTACTTGAACATACGTCCTCTGGTTCAAAAGTATAATAGCTACCGCATGAATCAGTACTTGGACCAAGAGATCGACAAAAGGTTCGAGGAGCGAGCTCTCGCCGGGTCAAGAGCTCCGAAGTCCAAGTCCATTATCTCGCTGGCTATGGAAAAGGAGCTCTCCGGCCAAGAAGGCACAGTACTGTCAGAGAAGGCCTTCAAAGAAGTCATGAAGCCGCAGCTTCGCATGTTTCTCTATGCCGGCCATGACACAACAAGCAGTACGCTACTCTACTGTTACCTGCTGTTGTCCCGCAATCCAGAAGCTCTCGCAAGGGTTCGCGCCGAGCACGACAAGGTATTCGGCTCTGATTCCTCAGCCGAGCATTGCGTCCGTGCGATCTCCAACAACCCCACCCTCCTCAATGAGATACCGTACACGTCTGCTGTCACCAAGGAGGTGCTCCGTATTTTCCCTCCTGCCGGAAGCATGCGTCAGGGCCGTCAGGATTTCATTCTCACAAATGAAGAAGGAAAAGAGTTCCCTACTGATGGTTGCCACATCTGGACGCTCAGTCTCTGGATGCACCACCGCTCAGAAGTCTTCCCGAGGCCCGAGGAGTTCATCCCCGAGCGCTGGCTGGCCAATCCTGGAGATCCTCTCTATCCCAAAAAGGGCTCCTGGAGGGCCTTTGAATGGGGCGCCAGGGCCTGCATCGGCCAAACACTTGCACAGCTAGAACTTAGGACTGTTCTAGTCATGACAGCAAGGATGTTTGACATTACACCTGCCTACGACGAGTGGGATCGGCTGTATCCACGTGCCGGCATCAAGACGGTGGATGGCAACCGCGTTTATCAGGCTGAACTAGGGGGTGGAGGAGCCCACCCAGTTGATGGCTTCCCGGTCCGGGTGACGCTGCTTCCGTAGAATCTAGCTGGCATTATCATTTTCTGGCGTCAAACTGACCCAATATGGTTGCATGTTGCCCGCCTGCCACAGGTGGCCAGTGGTGTGGAGTGGTGATCCGACATCTGGCCTACTGGCAAGACCTTATTCAGTTCTCCGAGGACTGAATAATTTGCCTTCAAAAAAGCAAATGCTGGTATATTTATATCATCCATCATTATTTGATGCCTGAATGAAATCTTGATTTTGAGCCACTCTCCAGGCCATCTGTGTACGTGAGAGTCTTGCTGCCAAGGCTTTTGATTGCGGGTCGAGGAGGAGGGGGGGATTCTCGGCGACATTTCTTCCCAATCTGATCCTCTTAGCAGTCAGTCACCGGTGGCTTTGCACCCTCAGACCTGGTCTGGCAGCTAGTCACGACATGCAGTGCAGTCGCTCAGAAGCAGGCTGTGGGAGCTAGGGTACCTAGGAACCATGGTGATGGATGTGGAGGTCGGGTCGACCTTGCCTGCTACGCGGGTTTGGTGTTGGTCGGAAGACTAGATACCCAAAGTACTGCTTGTTTGGTACACAGCTATACATCTCTAGGTGATAACGCCCCTGATATGCCTTAGCCACAAGAATAGTTCACCGGTGAGGCAACACGAGTGTTCCACAACCTCCTGAGGTACTGATATCACCTGGTTGACTGGGACTGTCATCTTGGACCGATTTGTGGAGTGCGAACATCATTGCCTACTTCTGAGAATGCTGTTGGTGCTGTTGGTGCCAATTACGTTTTCGGCTGCAGGGTTGCAGTTCCCAGCCTGCTTTCAGTGATGGGCATGCAAGCACAGTTATCAGCTCGCTTAATTGAGGGAGTGAAGATAGCACAGCATGTGATTTCGATGGTGTGAATGCATGTGGTTGCACCTTGCGGTTGCTTTCCTCTGTAAGGCACAAAATGTGATACCTGATAACTGCTTGAGAAACGTAGGGGCTCAGCCTCGACCACGGTGATACTCAAGAAGACTGTCCCAGCCATGGATGACTCACCAACGGCATGCGGCCGAGAATCCCCCTTTCTGAACTTCATGTTGTATTTATTGCGAGGAGAACCCGAACGTGTACATACCGGTAGCAATGGTAGACAGCTACCATCGGTCACTCTATACCTGTTCAGCTTCTATCCAACGAATCTCTCTAAGTGTTGCCATTAACTTCCTCACAATGCGTCTTGCAATTTATCTGGGCGGGTTTGTTTGCATCTTGTTGTGTCACAGACTCTGGGTGAAGGCAAGCGGCTACCACAGGTCCGAGCCGCCAGCAAGCCCTACCAAATTACCTTGGATGGGTGACCTGATGGGCCTATTCTGGTACAAGACGGATCACTTTCGACGCCTCAGGTAGGATCTTCTTGATGTTGATAATTCTTCTTTCTCTGACGCTCACCTTTCGTAAGGGACCGATCTCACCTGCCGGTGGTGACACTTGCGCTTCCTGTCAAGGTCTATGCCATATTCTCTTTGCCCGTCATCAAGTTTATACAGAAGCGAACCAAGAATTTTGCATTCGAGCCCATCCAGACCATGTTCTCAGTCCCTCTCTGCGGAGTCAGTAAAGAGGCGGAAAGCATCCTCAACAATCACATGGATGAGGATAATGGTAGATTTGGGGACATCTTCAAGTCAATGGACAAGTCGCTGAATCCAGGGGATTCGTTGAATGCACTCAACCGAATCATGGTGGACCGCGTACTAGAACTCGTCGATAACCTTTCGTCGGAAACGGGGACGTCGAAAACCGTGAAATTGGAAGCATGGTTGAAACATCATGTCACCCTAGCCAGTACAGATGCCGTCTATGGACCGCACAATCCATTTCAGGACAGAAAAGTCGAGCTAGCGTTTTGGTAAGTACTGGTTCGAGCTTCATTTGATACGTGCAGGCGCTTATCTCGATTCTACACAGGGGGTTCGAACGGAAAATTCCCAAGCTGGTGTTTTTGCCGCAGTGGCTCGTCAGAAATGGCGCACGCAACCGCCAACTCGTGGCCGACGCCTTCCAGAAATTCTTTGAAAGGAACCATCATGAGAAAGCATCCGGACTCGTAAAGGACTTCTATGCCGTCGAGACTGCGTACGGCTTCTCAGAAGCGGACCGGTCAGGTTTCGAAGTCGGAAATGCTGTCGCCATTTTAGCCAACACTTCTGCGGCGGTGTTCTGGATGGTTTTCTATGTCTTCTCTAACCCCATGGCAAGGGAAGAGATTCGACAGGAGCTCTCAAGCATAATCACTACTACCGCCGAAAATTGGACAGCTTCGGGAAGACAGCACCATGTTGACATGACCAAGTTGAATTCGCACTGCCCAACGCTCGTCTCCGTTTTCCGGGAGACGCTACGGGTTCATAGCGCTGGCATCTCGCTGCGCAAGGTCATTAAAGACACGTTTGTGAGCGACACATATCATTTCAGAAAGGGGGCTGTCGTCCTCATGCCAACGAGCACCATCCACACTGACAGGAATCTTTGGGGACCCGACGCACCATCATTTAACCACCGTCGTTTCCTTCCGGGCAGTCCCCACAAGACCAATCCGATCGCATTCCGGACTTTCGGCGGTGGCACCACACTCTGCCCAGGCCGTCACTTTGCTACAACCCAGATCATGATTTGGGCCATAATGCTTGTCACGCGCTTCGAGGCTGAACCAGCGGCCGCTGGTGGGGGCAAGTGGGCGGAACTGACCTCAAAGCACGCCAATGCCGCCAGCGTCATGATGACGCCCGAAACAGACGTCGAGGTCATATTGAAGCCAAGAAGGGAATACGAAGAGGGCAAATGGACAGTCAGACTCACGGACCGCGAGTCAATGCTCGCCATCACAGCGGAGGACATGGCAAGTAATGACGAGGATGACTGAGCAGATGCGACGATTCTTCTTCAAGTAGTCTTCGTTTTATGAATAGAACTGGCTCCGTTTTGACCGTTTAGAGCGTCACTCTTAGCAATACACAGTTGTCAACTTCATGCAAACAATTTGAGCACATTATTACGGGAAGTTCGCTGAGAATTGTCTTCAACACCGGGATCGTACTAGAGGGAGACTTATACTACAAGCGGTCTAATCTCAGCACATTTTCGCCTTAAATGTCATTGAATTGAACTCAGTAGTAAACTCAATCTACTGAGGATTCTCAATTTCACTATCACCATTGTCTACGGAACTTGGCCCAGTTCATACGAGGGATTCTTTTACCGTAAGGTGTTCAGCGCTCTCATTTGTGACTGGAAAACTTGGCATCCATTCTGTTGTTCCATCCACTCCTCCCCATCCACTTCCCAAATCTAGGTCTGTGCCTGTATTCTCACATTGGTATGGGTGGCCAACGTGAGCGCCAGAATGCCATACGGCGATCTTGGCAGGCATTCGGATTTCATCACCCTTCCCGTATTGAAAGGTAGACGGAGGACCCAATGACATGCTTGCTGCTCGCGCCCTTGTAAAAGCCTCTGAGATATGCATTGCTCGGTTTAGTAACTACCAGTGATCGGTATCATCAGACACATGTGCATGCAACATGACTCGGAGAAGCAAGCACAGCCTTGCCCAGTCTGATGACCGTCAAATGCTTTGATGAGCTTCGAAACTCCGGGCCTAGTATGTCGCATTATGCAATGGTACATTGCATGAGGTCGCATGGGACCGAAGAATGAGCCCTACTTTATGAGAGCCAGTGAACAGAAATTTAGGGAGGAAAGACGCCACTACCTGCATGTTGGTGATGGATTCTGCAGCTGCACAGGACCACTCTTCGGTGACAGCTAAGAATCATTTGTGCATGCGTGCTTAGCCAAACTCTGATCAGCGTGGAAACTACCAACTGCATTTTTTCAAACCTGATTCTGCGTGTCCGTTGGGCGCCGGACATCACCAGTTGGCCCAAAGTTCCTGCAAATATTGCCCACCCAACTGCTGATCTGCGAAACTGGGCGCACCCCGTCCGGCCAACACCAAAGTCACCTCATTTGTGTCACCCAAGCGAGGAAGAGGTCAGGTTAGGAATCCGCGCCGCCTGTACATCGATCCTTCTACTACGTGGAGATGGAGCGGACCCGTAATCCGTCTTCCGGTCCATTCTGCGCCGTGTCGTCATGGGCATCGGCAGAGGCAGGGGCAAATACACAAGCGCCACGGCTTCCTGGTGGATAAGGCTGCAAATGCACGTGCTTGTGCATGAAATACTCTAAACTTGGACTTGTGTCGACTTGTCAGCTTTCCCCCTCTGTGCTGGGTTCCGGTAGCTGTACATACGCGCCCACGATAGGGAGTTGGACCTACAATTGCATCCGATTTATAAATAGATAGCTGAGAGATTAAATAGCCCAGTCCAATCATGTGTATCAGAGAGATTCGGGATTTATTTCTGATTACTTTACAAAATAATAATATGGTTATCTTATGCTTTTTCTCGTTTCTTTTTTTAAAGAAAAACTAAAGAAACCTTTCTTTATATGACAATATTAACCTTTACAAAATTGAATTCGTTTTCAATCCGTGTATATACTCTTCTAGATCAGTAGGCAGTCCCTTCACACAGTAGTAAACGCTTAAAGACCTATCATTAGATACTATACAGTAATGATTACAGTACATTTACAAATACAGAATTACTATAAAACACTATCGTATAATATGTATAATTTTTAATCATTTTTTACATCACAAGGGTGGATTAACACTGCCTTAAATGTACAACTACGTAGATGTAGATTCCTAGATAATACACTTAGTCAAGTCTTCTGTTGTTCAAAACGTGATGATTACCTCATTTATCTTATCATTTATCTTGTAAAATAATAGTGTGGTTAAAATCCCTACCATGGAATCTAGTATAGTTGCCCCATGGGTGTCTGTCGCTCAGTGTGGACCAAGGCCTGGATCAGTCATTCGAGACATCAATGAGGCTAAGGTATGACTCTGCTTTCACACCAACAAACTGTATAAAAGCAACAGGATTGGCGAGGCACACGATTTCATTGGATATTGTTGAATGTGACGAGTCCTAGGGACGAGACTCAGAGGGGGTCCCACGTGCCCGTGTGAGGCATAACAGCAAGTTGAATCTTCATCGACCCGCATTGCACAGCCGCAGGTCTACCTGCGATACTAGAGTCTTGTCTGGAATACGTCGTCATCGACCAAATGGGGTCGTTACATTGGGGGCTAGGCACAAAGTAGGAGTCAAGGTCGAATCATTATCACATGAAAGTCTGGTACCGGTCACAACATCAGTACTTGCAGCCTGAGACCTGCGCCAAATGTGGCTCTGAAGACGGAAAATAAAACAGGATTACGCCAAGGACTGTGCATGCATAAGTCCTTCCCGGGTCACATCTCAGCTTGGCATTGCGGCTCTGCAATTACTGGGAACATCAACGAAAATGTGAACGTAATCACCCTTGCACCTCGGTCAACTTTCTGTCGCTTGCGCGGCAGCAGCACACCGACCATGCGGCCGTCTTCCTGCGGCCCGACCATCCATACAGTACCAGGGCCGGATCATGTACAAGTTCAAAAAAGTACCTAGGTAACCCCATGCTACAACCTCCCATGCCTCGTTTTTAAACCTGTGTGGTGACACAACTTGATGCACCACAACTTCGACATTAAATGCCAAGATGTGCGAGTGCGAATACGAAATGAAAGTTTGGCCCCAGCACACCTTTCGGCACTCTCAAATCTCCCAGCATGGTGTTTCACCCCGCTTCACGCTGGTTGACTCCATGTCCCCTTTCCTTCGTCGTGTGTCTGCATTTCCTCATCGACATGGCCCAGACGCTCTCTTGGTTCCGCCGGAATAACTGTGTCTTCAGCAGGAAGAACCTGAATCTCTAGCACCTTTCCAGCAGCTGCCGAGACAAGCTTTTGGTGCACAAAAGCCCACTTCACCAAAACAAATCACACACAGACCGTACCTGATACGTTGACTATGGAAGACTCAAATAAGGCCGATGCTCAGATGGCAGATGACGGTAACAGCCACTCGACAGGCATTACTGAAACTGGCAACCTGAAGCTCGGCCTGCTTATTGCAAGTCTCTTCTGTGGCACGTTCGTTATGGCTCTTGACGCGACTATTATCGGCACTGCAGTACCAAGTATCACCACCGACTTCAACTCACTCGATGACATCGCTTGGTACGGCAGCGGATACCTCCTCACTATTACGGCCTTCCAACCGACACTTGGAAAGGTATATCGCTACTTGAACGCAAAATTCGTGTTCATGGCTTGCATTTTAGTATTCGAAGGCAAGTTAACCTGGAGCGGGCCGCAAATGAGACGACTCATCTGGACTAATAAAGATTACACGAGCTTCTCTCGTCTGGACTAATAAAGATTACATAGTTGGTTCAATACTTTGCGCTACGGCTCCATCATCCGCTGTTTTTATCATCGGGCGTGCTGTTGCTGGCGCCGGCGCCGCCGGCTTGTCTCAGGGTTCTCTTGTCATTATCACTCAAACTGTTAGACTTAAGAACCGTCCGTTATGGTCAGCGCAGCCTTTCTCACCTCCCCCCCCCCCTTTTCGAAAAAAGTTATATTCCAGAGTACATGCATCTAGATTCACTCATACCAGTCTATTGACACATAGCAGCATTAGTATTGTTACAAGCACTTTTGCCGTCAGTATATGTATTGGCCCAGTAGTCGGAGGGGCTTTTACAGAATACATATCGTGGCGATGGTGTTTTTGGATGTAAGTTATGGCTTTGAAAGTCTCTGCGTTCAAAACTGTCTGTGTTCTAACATAATAGCAGCAATGTCCCGATCGGCGCTGCTGTGCTGATTCTGATCTTCTTTATCTTCAACCCTCCAAAGGTGGTACGGGATAACGAATTCAACTCAGCGACGCTTGCCCAGAAAATCCTGAAGTTGGACCCCTTAGGTTGCCTCTTCATTGTGTCAGCTGTTGTTTGTATACTCCTTGCCTTGCAATGGGGAGGGCACTCGAAGCCTTGGGAATCGCCTTCTGTAATCGCTTTACTGATTGCCTTCCCAATCATTCTTGGACTTTTCATTGCCACTCAATGGAAATTGGGCACAGAGGCTACTCTTCCGTCTTGGCTCCTCAAGCAGCGATCAATACTCGCCTCTGGTGTGTTTGGTTTCTTTTTTGCTATGCCCACATATGTTGTGAGTCTCCACGCATGATAGTAAATGTGAAACTTCTCATGCAGCTGACAAAACACCAGTATGGATACTACATTCCGATTTATTTCCAGGCTGTAAAGGGATCATCAGCTATAGAAAGTGGAACCCGGTTTCTAGCGCTTGCGATTCCTCAGATCTTCAGTGTGGTCCTCGTGGGAGCCCTTGTCACAAGATTTGGTTTCTATGCACGTCTCCCTACGCATTTCTCACTCTTTCTGTCTGTAATATGGATTGGGACTGACACAGGCTATACAGCTGCCGTTTATGATCATCGGTACCGCTGTCAGTATGATCGGATCCGGGCTTTTCTTGACACTTGATCTCTATACTTCGACAGAACTATGGGCCGTGTATCTCGTGATCTGCGGTATTGGTACCGGTCTCTCAATTAGTCTGCCCTATACAGTCGCTCAAGCTGTGTTAACGTGAGTCGCTCTGGGTGCCTTGGCAAATTTGGCGGACGTTGGGTCACTAAAATCGTATAGTGAAGATCTGGTCCCGACAGGCAATGGTATGTCCGGGAGACACGATCAAATGCATCAGGTAGGGATGAGGGCTAACATGATCACAGCTGCACTCCAATTTTTGTTCCAGTTTGGGTCGTAAGTGTTCTCATCTTTCAATGCCCCCTCCAGCTTCGTCCTGTTGAACCAAATCTAAAAAGCAGCTTCGCAGAGCACTAAGCTTATCAATCGGGCAAACGGTCTTTTTGAATCAAATTAAATTATCTGCTCATGATCTTACGCCGAACATTCCAGAAAGTGATATTGTCAACGCCGGCGCGTACAATCTTCGGGGCCTGGCGGGTTCTGATGAATTGTACACTTTACTTCGTCAAGTCTACATGAATGCTCTCCACAACACCTATATCTACCCTCTTGTCGCGGCTGGTGCAGCGTTGTCGATGACTTTGCTAATTGAGCACAAGAACGTGAAAAAGATCGAGAAGGAGAGAGAAGAGAGACGCATTACAACAAGCGGTCTGACGGAAGCAAAGGCTGCATGAACGCGAAAGATTCCTTGGGTCGCCTGAATCAAGGGGCTCACAGTCCGTGTGATTGATCTGCCTGAATTGGCACGTATTAGCTCCATTCTCACGAACTGATGCGTGCACCATGGATTTTGAGCAAGCGCATCATGACTTCGAAACAATGCCTTGCTGCAATTCATTGAGTCAGATCAAGAAGTACTAGTTGCGAGAGAAGATTTTCGAGGTTGCTGGGACCTGGCCGTGCCAATATCAAGACCAGGGTTCGGATTGTGACCGGTGATGGCATCCAAGGAAGTTTAAAATGCTCGTTTGGACCCTGCTTGTATCTACTTAGTAGTGAATCTAAGGCATAGAACTCCACGTCTTCAGAAAATGGTCAGTCTGTCCACTTTAATTGGTAGGAGACGTCGAAAAGAGCTTTGTAAAATGTATATTCCTAGTCTGAGCTTTAATATCGGTGACATGAAACATAGACTATACGAGTAGCTGTGAAAGATCAATGCCATTTCAAGGGTGAGCTGTACCGTCTTTGGAAAGAAGAAAAATCGCTAACAATTTGCACTATTCAGTTGGAAAAAGTTTAGAGATCCTTTCCGTACCTAGTCCAAAATGAAGCTCGCGCGCCCGGCAATAATCTAATGCGAACTCTGCACTACTCTCGCACATTTGGCCGCTGAATGTGGCACGAACATCTCTCGCTCTCAAACGGTCTCGATCCGGGACACAACCTTCTCGAACTCCGCCTCCACATCATGCTCCGTCAGCCAGCTCAAATCCGGCCTGTTTGCAATCCTAGCCCTGAGCTGCTCATCCGTCTCCCCCTTCCCATCAACAGTCTTCTTCTCCGCCATCCACCTCCTCTTCTGCGCGAGAGCATGGACACCAGCAAGGAGCCTGTTTACAAGCGGCCGCCGAGTCTCATCATACAACTTCAAGACCTTTCCGAGCTGTTGTTGGGTAGGCTTTGTTGACGACGACGCAGATGCCGTCGAGACGTCGTCGGCAGGGGGCCAGACGTGGGTCAGCGCGAGGGCGAAGGCGTAGGCGTCGTTGATGGCGAGGGAGCCGCCGATCGCGACGCCGCCGCCGTGGGCGTGGGCTGCGTCACCGAGGAGGGCTACGTGGCTGTCGAAGACGAAGGAGTCGAGGGGTGTGACGGCGCACATGGGGTAGGTCTTGATGTAGGGGGCTGCGTTGGCCACGCCTCGGACGATAGGATTCCAGTCCTTGCTTGGCGTCAGTGAGATCTGTGGTGGGGGGGTTGTGACATTTACTCACCCCGTAGAGACTTCTGAAGAGTTCCAGATTGCTCGTCTGGTCCCACTCTGCGCTGCAGAAGGGGTCTCTTGGGTCGTTGGGGTCGGCGTTGTGGAGCGCCACGATGGCATATTTGCCCTTGCCTGAACAACAGTAATCAGCAACCTTGACCTCAGGGGCGATCTGGTGTGGTGACCGTACCTAGCTTTCCTGAGACAAAGTTTCTGTCATCGGGGCCACTCCAACGGACAGCATCTGCGGGGAGCCCTTCGATTTCCTTGACCAAGGCAGCATCGAAAGCGGCACGGAAGGCGATCATGCCAAGCCACTTCACCTCAGCATCAGGAACATACGTGCCCCTAATCTTGGAATAGACGCCATCTCCCGCGATCAGCAAATCCGCGGTCTCACTGCTGCCATCCTCAAATGACAACGTGACAGGATCGGCGCTGCCTGGATTGACGCTGGTCGAGGACAACTTCGTCGCCAACCTCAACTCAACATCACCTGGGAGTGCCTCAATGAGCACCTGCTGCAGGTGAGCGCGGTGGAATCTCGCCGGCCGGTACTTCTCCTCCACGGCGCCGTCGACCTCGTGCTTGCTATCCTGCATCCCCAGGACCTCATCTGTGGACCAGTGTCGGAACGCTATGGGCGAGCCGCTGGACTGGCGGATGCAGATGGACTCGTCCAGGGCGGCGTGGACGCCGAGCTTGTCGAGGATCCTGAGGCCACTGGTGTGGACGCCGATGCTTGCGCCGACCTCGCTGAGCCTGGTCGCCTTGTCGTAGATCTTGATGTCGACGGCCTCTTTGGGGTAGAAGTGGCGCAGGGCTTTCGCTGTTGTCAGGCCGGCGATGCCAGCCCCCACAATGGCCACCCTCAGCGCCTTTTGGGAGGTGTTTTCTGTCATGTTGTTGGTGCTGTTTTACTCAAGTGGGCTTGTGATTATGGAACCGTGCAGAATGAATGGATCATGCAATTTGCACAGAGGATTTCGCGAAGGTGTTGCTGAATCCGAGCCTGAAGTCCGAGAGTGTAAGGAAAGGTGTCTCATGTGCAATTAAGTATTTACATCTGCTGTTCTCCTACGTCAAGACCACGATCACTTTTCCTTCATAACACTCTAGGGGTCCGCATCTTGGCCATGGAAACAAAATTGCTGACTGCCGATCTCCCACACTTCATATTGCCATCCCAGCGGACACAAATTCACTCAGGTGTTGTCGCTCTCCAGTTCTAGGGTCATGGTGTTGTGAAAAGCTTGGCGGCATCTGGGTGGCGGCGTGGCTGACATTTGCTGACACCCGCAGACGGCACCCAGCTCAAATGCCGCCACTGCACAAATGTGACTCGCCACCACCAACTCGGTTTATATGATTTCAGAATAAAGGTTGTTGGAGGATCGCGATGTGCATGACACGGATATGAGAAGCAATCGGAAGTCCTTGCTGTCAGCCTTGCCACTTAATTCGGTTTTATCAACACAGTGGAAACTTGTCACCCGTTTCCGACACTCGAACTAAGGCTGCCCTTGCTCGGCAGTTGGATTTAGAATTAGTCTAGCACCCCTATAGAATCCGATGTATGTATTGAGATAACTTCTGATCTACTCACAAAATTCATTTCCCAAGTCCTTATGCATCGTCGCAACGATCTCTCATGGCCGGACTCCTAACTCTATGAATAACACTTAGGGCTGGCATAATTCTTGGCGGAAATTCAAAATCAAACTTTTTGGGCTTTTTGCCATCAAAATATTGTCTTGGCCTTCATGCCGCATGTGCTTGGTCTTCTTGGTCTACTCATCACGGCTGTGGTTCCCCTGATAAGACACCCATTCTTCAAAACATGTCGAGCGCTGATTCGAAAAGAGCATTTACATATTTCTCATATTCAGAATTACCGAGGTAATCTCTCTATGGATCTTGTAAGTGTAGAAGATCCATGACTAAAGGTTTCAACATCTCTTCGAGCGGCATCTCAACGTGCAGCAGTCTATACTGCCATAGCTCCACACAGCCGGCCCTACGGTCTGCCACCCCAACCACCTGCAGCCCATTGCAGAAAAACGTTCAACCAGGAAAGTTCAAAGCAGAGTGGATTGACCTACTCCGTCGCCCCTGCACAAGTCGTAGTGAGAACGCATTGTGAAAGTCTTTTCAGTTGGCAAACCTAACTAGTCGCCGCTGTCATGTTGCCTGGAAATATTTGGCCAGTATCAAAACGATGAATATTTTCTGCGAGTTTCATCCTGCATGCAACTGGAATCCAAGCCTCCGTAAAAATTCAGGAAGCCCTTCTCCACATGCATCAGGCCCGACTGGCCCGGGGTAATGAAGATTGCCTGAGTTCGGCTGTGACCACAGACGGATGTCAAGGGCGAGAAGGATCTGGCCTCCCTAGGATACTCTCTCTCGGAGACATTGCATCCACCACTGACCTGCGGTAAAGTTTTCAATCCGACGAAGTTCCTTACGCCGATATAAGACTCTGGCGTCGGTGTTTGTGAATTCTTCCACAAGAACTTCAGCGTGTTGTCTGTACTACAGTATGTACGACAGTCAAAAGGTCGGGATCACCCTGGAAGGGCCTGGCCCTGTCTCACTGCTTGACTCCTGACGCTAAACCTAAATCCCCTTGGCACTCCAGCTTCCCCGATGCCCTGTTGGGGTTAGCCCACCATTCCTCCCGACCAACGTTGCACTGCTGAAGCCATCTGCACCTGTGTCTGGCTGGGGCTCCGCTGATAAACGAGGATAAGCAGAACCGGCATAAAGAGGCGTGCCGGAGTCCCCACCCATAGGCCACGGGTATTGATAAACATGGCACGAGACCCAGGCCACGGCTGCAGTGCGAGTGTCAGCTCGCGGGCATTGTCTGCCGACGACACTGATAGTCGCGAGAGGAGACCGTTGCTTCGCGAGGCGAGAGACGCAGAAGTAGCAGTGAACGAGGAGTCGCCTGTAATCTCATTAGGTCAACAAGGACATCCACAGACCAGCTACCGCACATTTCCTTCGTCTCAGCCGTCCACGAGCAGGGCGTCGGCACCACCAGTCAACATGGCAGCTAACGACCTCACCAAGCATGCCACCGCCGAAGATGGAGACGACACCATCACCAAGCCCGTCATCGGGCAGACGGTTACGACGGCCCACGCCATCCAGGCAGAGCACGAGCTCACCTTCACCCAGGCATGCCACCTCTACCCCAAGGCCATCTTCTGGAGCGCCTTCGTCTCGCTGGGCGTCATCATGCTGGCATTTGACCCCCAGCTCCTCGGCAACCTGTACGCCACGCCCCAGTTCCAGCGAGACTTTGGGTACCCCTACGACGGCGGCTACATCATCTCGGCCGCCTGGCAGACAGGCCTGTCCATGGGGAACCCCGTAGGCCAGGTCGTCGGGGCCCTCTTCGCCGCCTACCCGATGGACCTCTTCGGGCGCAAGTGGACCTTTGCCGCCTGCGTCGCCCTGACCGGCGCGCTGGTCTTCATCCAGTTCTTCGCCCGCTCCCTGGCGGTGCTGCTGGTCGGCGAGCTCCTCGGCGGCCTGGTCCTCGGGTGCTACGTCGTGATCGCGCCCGCGTACGCCAGCGAGGTGTGCCCCGTCGCGCTGCGCGGCCACCTCACGAGCTACGTCAACCTGTGCTTCGTCATGGGCCAGCTCATCGCCAACGGCGTCACGGCCGGCACGCAGACCATGGGCGACCACTGGGCCTACAGCCTGCCGTTCGCGCTGCAGTGGGTCTGGGTCGCCATCATCATACCGGGATTGTTCTTCGTGCCTGAGAGCCCGTGGTGGCTGGTCCGCCAGGGCCGCAGGGACGAGGCTGAGGTCTCGCTGCGCCGGCTGGCGAGTGAGAAGGTCGATGTCGTGGCTACGCTGGCCATGATCGAGGAGACGGATCGGCTTGAGATGGAGCTTGAGGCGGGCAGCACCTATCGGGACTGCTTCCGTGGTGTGAACCTGCGCCGGACCGAGATCAGTTGCGGTGTTTATTGCACTCAGGTTTTGAGTGGGATTTATCTCATCAACTATGGCACTTACTTCTTCCAGCTCGCTGGCCTGCCCACGAGCCAGGCTTTTGGGATGGGAATTGTTTTCTTGGGTATGTTCCTGTGCTCTCCTTTCCCACTGTTTTTCCGTGTGCCGCGGTCGTTACTAACACATTTCACATAGCTGTCGGCTTTGTCGGAACGATTCTCTCGTGGTTCCTCATTGTCCGCTTCGGTCGCCGCTCCATCTACCTGTGTGGTCTCGGCGCCCTTGTGTTCCTCATGCTCCTGATCGGCATCCTCGATTGCGTCCCCGGTCGCCCCAGTGGCGTTGCCTGGGCCGAGTCATCACTGATGATTGTCTGGAACTTTGCCTTCGACCTATCTGTCGGCCCCATATGCTTTATCATCATCTCCGAGGCCTCCGCCACCCGCGTGCGGTCCAAGTCGATTGCCGTGGCTACTGCAGCGCAGGCTATTGTCGGGATCGTGATGACCGTCGGCATCCCCTACATGATCAACCCGGATGAGGCCAATATGCAGGGAAAGCTGGGTTTCTTCTTTGGCGGTCTGGCGGCCTTGTGCTTCCTCTGGGCATACCTCCGCATCCCCGAGACCATGGGACGGACATTCGAGGAGCTGGATCTGTTGTTCGACCGAAAGGTGCCTGCTCGGCAGTTCAAGGACTATCAGTTTGACTTGGCGGAGACTTAAAGATGGGTTGGAATTTAATGATGAGCTTCTGTAATACTATGGGGCATAATGTTTATTAGCACCTCGTCGTCTCTCAAGGTAAAGCCGTTTTTAATAATAGGGAGCCTCCCGTAATCATTCCCTGTAGATGGCAGCTGAAATATATCTCGTTCACAGCTCCCAAGGTCTACAAGGCGATTTTCGTTGTAGATCTCGAACTCTTACATAAGACAATCATAATTGTATATCGGCGAAATGGTCATTATCACCTGGCGACCTAGGCACCCGCACCCCAATAAGCTTTCAGAGCCCACCTGTGGTGACTTACTCCTCTGCCCTATCAAGCACAATAAATCCCAAGCTTAGGGTTGCCATGCCTTTGGAAATTAGCGTCCTCCCCAGATCACACAAAGAGAAACACTCTTAGTTATTCGCTAATTACAAGTCACTTGGGTGGACTAAACGTCACTTCTTTTCAAACACATGAGAGCTTCACCGCCCTAAACTTGGTGAATTTGTTGGTAGCCGATTTGGAGTCGTTTGTCTGCCACTATTTAAAATGCAGACCTGCAGCTGGAACTGCATCAGTCTTTGTTCCCCCGTCTGTCAACATTACACAACCTGCTTGACGCACTTCCTGACGTCCTACCATCTCCCACTCCTACTTATTTCTGCCTACCTCACGACACCACAAAGCAATGGCCAACCTTGCCAATTATGGCCTGAAGGCTCTGGTTGCAGCAGAGAGGATCTGTGTTGAGCCTGACTGTCCTTGCAAGACCAACCAGGAGCTGGTGCGAAAGCAAACCAACGGCATGCTTGACCCTTTGCACCAGCTCGACAGCGCAACTTACAACGCGATCTGTCTCGATCTCGACCAGAACCCCATTTCCGACCGCCCAGAGACCAGCACAGGTGAGAAGCAGCGCGATGATGTCGATTTCAATCGCGTCGTCGAGGAAGCTTTCTTGGTCAGACCTCCTCCAAACATCCACCCTTGCTTTCGTCGCTTCCACCACTGTGTGGCTTTGGAGAAACCTTTCTGACAAATTTTGGGGGCAGGAATTTCGGAACAAGGAGCGTGGAATTGCTCTCAATGCGCCACAGGGCTCTTGCGTGGGGGATCAGAGGGTCTCTCGCAGCGACGACGTGCCTGGTGACAAGTTTTGGATTGGCGCAGCTCACCTCCGCCACCATCTGGAGCTCCTGCTTGTCCTGAAGGGATTCAAGCCTTGTGTGCTCTTTGTCAAGTACGCAGCTGAGAACGACCCGTTGTTCAGCACCGTCGTCATCGACTGCCTGGTCCCCATCATGGACCGACTCGACCTGTGGTCCTACGGTTTTGGCATCAGCATCCAGAGCGGGAACTGGGTCTTCTATGACGCCCGGTCCCCCCAGCTACCCCTGATCAAGAAGGCCTTCCTCACCCACTCTTCAGTCAAGAGGGCGAATCCCGTCGAATACCCCGAGAGTTACTACCCCATGATCTCTGATCACGAGACAGCTCAGGCCCTTGGATACCCCGTCCCCTTCGACGGATGGCAGAGCGGCCACTTTGTCACCATTCGCGATCTCACAGAGCTGAGGATCTTGGCCGCAGACGGCTGGCCATCCGGCCAGATCTGCTGTGTCCCAGGCATGCAATTCACCTGCCCGGCGGGGGACGAGTCTGTCTGGAAGAAGGTTCTCGACTTCCATCGCCACTGTGACGAGTTGGCCAAGAGCGTGGGTACTGAACTCGTCCTGTTCACTGGCAAACACCCCAAGATGACTGCCTGGCTGGAGCAGAACCCGGACATGCGTGATGGACTGTCCTGGCTGGGCGGAACCCCGCGCATGGTTCGTCGAGAACCGACATTTGAGCAGATCAGAGAGGACCTGGAAAACATGAGCCCGGATGAGCTACAGAGACTGCTGGAAACACTGGGTATCCGAGTCCCGCAGGAGGTTGAGAACGTGGAGGGCTCGGACGATCATGCTTGACTTTAGCTTTGATTCGACTTGATCTGTGGCGCCATGGCATTCAGACCTGGCATTTCCTGAGGCATAACTTATCAATCCTCGATTGGATGGCATCAAAAAAACCGCCGCACTAGCCTGAATCATCGCTCGATGTCGTCGAGACCGTACTCCGTAGCCTGAGCTCCGGAAATTGGGGCTCAATCGTACTAGCCAAATTGCTGCTGTCCCAAACCCCTTCGCGCATGTGTGCTGAACGGAGAATATCCAATGCTCACCTGACGTGTTTCTCGTCATTACTGGAAAAACAAATATTTAACACCGACGTCTAGAGACGCTGCTCTCCAAGGTAAAGATCGGGTGTTTTGAGGAGAATAAATGGAGAACAGGCTCAGCTTGATATAGAATGCGTTCAAGATGCTTTGGATCTCCGTCAATGTACTTCCAGTTCATTGTTAAATCATTTTCTGCTCCAAATGAACACAACCGACATGGTGCCAGCCATGCTCAAGGATGCCGTCACGGACGTTCTCATCGAACTTGACGAAAGCCACGCGTACGTTGCTGACTGGTCACCCAGTAAGTAACGTCGGTCGGACCATTCGTATTCATTAGCTGACTCTAGCGATAGACCCTTTCTACAGGACCACTGGAACAACACAACAAAGACATCAAGACCAGACACGAGGCAAACCCCCACCCCCCTCCACGAGGGCCTCATCCCCGCGACTGCTTTTTTCCGACGACCTCCTCGTAGCTCTCCTAGACCTATTCAATTCCTCGATGTTCTTCACTCTCATCGCTTTCTTCATAACTCCCACCAATCCTCCCCCACTACCACACCATCTGCATCCCAAGAGGCTGAGCTCCGCAGGCGCAGCCGCCGGTTCTGTATCGCGTCGAACGCGAACACGCGGTGGCCGCAAAACCGTCTGCCGTGAATAAGCCGGACGGTCTTTGGGGAATTCATGGACATTGCAAACTGTAGTAGATCTGCTTCCAAATTGATCCGGACTCTGTGGTAGTCTGATTTGTGGTCGAGTTGTCCAGGCTTGTTTGAGCAGAGTCTGGGGGAGGATCTCAAATCAACTCCTTTTCTGAAACTAATGCTGATTATGAGCTCCTCGAGGCTGCCAGGCGGCGAACCTAGGAGCTCGTTGCAGATGACAGGCAGTCGGCACTGCAGACGCTTGAGGCTAGGAATCAGCTGGCTTAGGGGTTTGCAGAGATGCAGTATTCCATTTGGGATAGAGATTGTGTTTGAGAGGTCCAACTCGAGCGAAGTCAACTGGTGGAGGGTAAAGAAAGGAGTAATTGTCCGAATAGGCATAACAGAAGGCCTATGTGAGGAAGGTCCCTCCGAGCGGATACTCAGCGTGCGGAGCGATGCGAAACCCTTCAATTTCTCCGATAGCTCCTCTAGGGCCGAACCTGTGGCATCTGGCAGGCTTGGTTCCAGCTCACGTGGAAAGTTTGGCGGTCGTGGGGATCTCGGTGGCAGTGGCCCGCGGTATACCGCCCTCAGCGTCAGGTCGATGCGTCTTGTCAGCTGCTGTACCGCGGCGAGAGTCTCGCCTTCGCCCAGGGCGCGGAGCACGGGCAGCAGCCCGATCACTCTCGTGTGCAGACGAAGGTTTCTTAGGAGGACTTCTATCGCGTAGGTGTGCCACTTCTTGCACACGGTGAGCCGCCGGACGTCTTGGCGAAAGTTGTTGGCGCCCACGAGTGAGAAAATGGGCAGGAGAAGCTCTGGGGGCAGCGAGAGGAGCAGGTCCGTGGAGCTGGGCTCGGTCGTGTCTGTCTGGGTTTCCTCCGTGGCCTTCATAGTGACGACGCTGCTCTCTGCCTTAAGCGGATTTATGTTGTCGTATGAGGCCCTCACCCGATCAGTAAAGACAGAAATCGCTCTCGAGATGTTTCAAGGTCTTGCTTCTTGGCAAGGAGACGAAAGAGTCTACACGCTGTTCAATTTTGGTGTTGGACTGGCTGCATCAAGTTGCCTGTCGGAACGGGTGAACCTCAGGAACGCATTTCATGCTTCCTTTTGTGTTGGAAGGGTTGATTGTTGTGGCGGGCAATAAGTACCTCTCGCGCTGCAGCTGCCTATTTAAGTGGATACATAAGAAGCCTGTTGGCCGAGTGGGGGATTTCGGACCATAACCCACGCCATCCAGCATAGCTGCCTTTCTCTGCCCCACAAACAACTAACTGCTTCATCTACAATCAGTTATAGTTACATGTATCCGAACTTGCAGCTGAAATGTCCTGTAGGGACACACATTCGGAAGGTTGGATGATCCGCTATTGGTGGTCCAGATTCTCGAGGCTTCGCGGCTGGCAGCATGACAACACGACTTTCTCGCCTCTCCTAAACTGTACTACAGCCAATCAGGCTGGTGGGCTGGACTTTGTTGGAATCCTGAGGCCGGAATGCCTTAGCATCAAGGGGCAGCTTAGTTGCCTCGGAGGTGCTTTTTCATAGGCTACCTGAGAGAACATACTTCGAGTTGTCTAAATCTCTCCTGCTGGTCATTTAAACATATCCCTTCAATGTAGGAGAACACCAGGTCCCAAAAGCCATTTGTTCTCAACTGGAAGAGATTTTGGCACGTGCTTGGACTGCATGATTACCAGAATACAATTTCTACAAGTCAGATTTACGTCAATGTTGAGCAGCATTGACGCCAGTATCTCGATTGATTACTCTTGCCGCACCACTTCTAATCATATTAGATCCGTCATGTACTAGGGATATATCAACCTGCAACAAATTAGCCAGGCAAGATCAGAACAGCAGTAACAGTGAAGTCACACTCGTCACCAAAGCAACGAATGAACCGTGAGAAGCAACGAACCTGCTCGCCCGGTTTTCTTCCGATCCACCGCCGTCACCGCCACTACTATCCCCATTGCCTCCACCGCTGCCACCGCCAGTTGAGTTCCCGGTATCACCACCCTCCGCAATCACAGCAAACTCAGCCACCGTCGCCCCGACGCCATCATCACCGGTGGCCTGGTTCCCCCAGATGGTCAACGTCACATATCGACCACTATACACATCACCGCTCACCGTCACATTGGTTGTGTTGCTCGAGTACGGAGTGATCACAGAGACGCTCTCGGCATCGTAGAGGTTACTAATCTCCACGCTGTCGCTCTCCGTGACGTTTGACCCACCCCCTCCGGCGCCTGCAGGCCCATCGCTGCTGCTCGTGTTGGAAAACGCCACGGCGTACCCCCGGGGCGGTGCCTGTGCCCAGTCGAACCTGAAGCCGGAGACACGCTGGCCTGCGGCGTCCTCGCCGAGGTCGATTGTCACGCTGCTCGACACGTTGGCGGCGATGGGCTGCCACTTGGTCGAGACCGCGCCGTCGTTTGCGGCAAAGGGGAACTGCCCTGGCTCGAAGTCCTCTGGGCTCGCTGCTGGGAGGCACTGGGCGAGATTGCCGGCCCAGGTCTTGATGGTGCCGATGGCTCGGTTCTCGACGGTGACGATGTCACCTGAGGCTGGGAGCTGGTCGACTATGTCTGTTGTGTTTCTGCCGACGGAGATCGGGATGGGTGAGTTGGCAAAGGCTTGGTTGGCGTTAGGTAGGCTATTGCCCGGGATTCTGCTGAGGGTGGTATGCGTTGAATTGGATGTGGCATTTATGGCATGGCCTTGCCAATAGAATGTCCTATAATCGAGATGGGATATTTGCGGTGGAAGTGATGGGTCAATGTTGAGGGATTCCATCTGCAAGCGTAGGCCGAGGTAACCAAATATGGCCACTCGATTTGCGCCTCCCGAGCCGGTCAAGAAAGGATACGCGGGGTGAGTTCCCCCGTTTGCGGTGTAGTCATCTAGTAGCTGTTCTGAGTACTGAAACCAGGGCGCCCGGATATAGGGGTGCGAGGCGTACACGTCGTAGGTGTATGCTGAACAACCGGAAGGAGAAAATGCGTTGGCGACAATGCTGAACACACCGTATGTCATGCCTGGCCCGTTTGGAGACTGCTTCCCGGCGTAGTAGTCCAGATCAGACAGGGAGTACGGATTGGGGTAAGAAAGGAAGTCGTCGACGAGAACGACATCAGCCTGTTTGACAGAGATAGAGCCATTCATAGTGGCGTACTCCAGGATCAGGTTTGCCTCCTCCAACACTGGTACCTCGATCGTGGAGCTCTGATTGGCAGCTGCGTGATTGAGATCCAGTTCAAAATTTGAGCGGAAGGTGTTTGTCCTGTTCAGGTGGGTTTCTATCAAGGCCATTGTGAACCCGGGGTTGTCAACATGGTTCGCATATTCATCCTGGGAGTGTTGATCAGCAAACATGTACTCATGCCTTCATCTGTCTGCTCAGTGAAAACATACCGGGTCGGTAGCGTTTGTGAGAACCCATCTCCCTGATGTGTCATTCAAGGCGAGCAGGTCGGAATAGAAAGTGGCGATGGCGTCATATACAGGGAACATTTCCTCCCTGAATGTGGTTTCATCGCCAGTAACTGCGTAGTAGTTGTACAGATCGAGTCCAATGTCTCCATTTATGTGGTACTCATAGTCAAAACATGGCCCAGTACCTGCGCAGTCAATCAGCATCGGATGTCTTTCACTTACTTCACGGTCAAGAGCAAGCTCACCTGTGCAGTTTCCAAAACGGCCACTCGTCCAAGGATAGACTGCGCCTCCAGTTGAGAATTCAGTGGCATTCTGCGAAGAGATAAAGGCCATTTCGACGTTCTTCTGCGCCTGTGGGAATAGTCGCGTTCTGTAGTTGTCTATGGCTTTGGCAGCCTCTGGAAAGGTGACAACCAGACCTGACGACATCCAGATATCGGCATCCCAGAAAACGAGCCCAGCGTAGCTGTCAGACCCGAGCCCGCCGACACTGATGCTGTTCACATTCAGCATGGAGTTGTTTCCAGCGGCGGCGATGGCATTGGGGCCGACAGTGTTCTGCAGTAGCTGGAAGGGGTTGGTCACGGATATAATTTGCTGCTCGACGATGTACGGGTCATCTGGAAGTTCTCCGGTCTCTGGCATGGAGTAGTCATCAACAGAGTCCGGTGTTAGGATGCTAGCCCATTCTGCCTTGTGTGACTCGAGAAGACTGTCAAACCCTGCTGCTGCGGCAGAGGACGATGCGTCTCGGGCGACAGATTGTGGGTCGGGGAATGCATCTGTCGAGGCTCCTCCAATATACTTGGTGATGGTAGTACTGCTCCCGGCACGGATGCTGACTTCAGCGGACTGCTCGATGGTTGACTGGTTTCTTCCAAAATCCGTACTGTCGGTGACGGGTTGTGTTGTCGAGATGCCGTCTCCTGATAGTGTAGAGTAGATGTAAGCATTCACGTTGTTGATGCCGTTGGGTCGGACTGCCGTCCAGATTGTGCTGTTGCCTGAGCCTTTATCCTCAAAATCCGTCCGCACAGCAGAGTCACCATTGATGACATCGGTCACGGTGACATTAAGGTCAGACTCGGCCGAAATGGTCAACTGCACGGCAGCCTGGTTGACATTGAGCTTGTGGACGAAGACGGTGTACCCGATTCCCAGAGATGTGCCGTCTTCAGGCGTCCAGGTGTAGTTCCACGTCATGACACCGGCCTTGAAGTCCACTGCCGAGCTGAAGTCGGAGATCTGGGCGGCATCCACAGATGCATTGAGTGTTTGCCCTCCGGCACTGACGGTCAAGCCAGCCCAGTGAGGAACACCACTGATGACGCTCTCACCGCCGTATTCCAGCAGCCACTCAAAGTTTGTGCCATTCGTGGTAGGCTGCAGGTCCCAGAAGCCACTGATGGTTGCAAAAGTCTGTCTCTGACCAAAGAGTGGCCAACCGTTGATGTTGTCCCCGTTGACGGGTGTATCGGCCTCGAAAAAGGGGCCAACAGCGGCGAGGTTGATCCCAAGATAACCATTGGCGAGGGACATGCGCGATTGGTAATGTCCCTGGTCGAGAGAGGTCGTCTTGAGGATCCAATTGTCGTTGTCCCAGGTCACGCCTCCGAAACGAGTGTCGCATGTATCGGCAATCACGGCTGTCGTGATGGCAGTGAGCAGGAGGAGCAACCTCCTGACGAGGAGAGGCACCGCCTTCATGATGTCGACCTGGCTGTATGAAACGTACAGGTAGTCGATCGTTGAGAGTCAAAAGTCGGACACGCCCCACAAAGAAAACAATCCAGGCAGATGCAGGTTGCTGCTTTGACCCACGGAAGTCGCACCGGAGTAAGACATGAGGGGTAGGACGATAATAACCAAGGCAGGCAGTCACCCCGTGGGACGCAAAATTGTTAATAAGAGAATTGGACTGAAGTGCACAAGCTCAAAAGCAACCAGTCAAAGCAGCAGGATCTCAGCTGGGGGAAACGGCCGGAATCGCTGCGTTTGGTGGCTTTTGATTGCAGGTCTTGGCTCGCGTAGCTTCACTTCAAACAGTGCAAAAGGCAAAGCTCAAAAAGTAACTTCATCGAAGTGGTCGCCATCCCCACACCAGCAGCTCCGGGGATGGCAGGGCCACCCAGGTCAATCCAACGTCATAATGGAAAGAGTCCATTTCTGCCCCATGTGGGTCGGCTTCACCGGATGAACCGGTTTGCTGGGGACGAGGCGACGACAAAGGCTTGAGAACGGGACAATTAACGGGAGGGGTTAAACCTGAAGGGGATTTGTTGCCGACACGCTTTTGCAGGGATTATTAGATGTGGAGTGGGGTAGTACTCTACCGTCGCAGAGCAACTCAGCTCTAGCTCAGCTCAGCTGCTGATTGAAAGCCAACGTTTAATACGAGAGCTTGACGGGGTGGTTGAAGAACTGAATATGAACTGAATGTCAATTATGTATACAGACACTCAGTCTCTATGGGAGAGCTCAAGCTAGGTACTCAGAGCCCAGCGCTGCCCACCGCTGCTTCCAGTCCACGGATGCCAGCTTTGGCACCTTGTGTCGCCTCGGTTCAGTCAACCTCGCCCTCTATGACAGCCCTGCATCACTGCCCTTGATCGACGAGCCGACCTTGGGTAGAGGCAAGATTCCCTCCTTGACCAGATCCTGGGCCAGCCTGACCAAGAGGCCATCACATCCCTTTGCAACCATCACGTCAACAGAGACAGGGAACCACTCGTCGTGCTGTGTGATATCACTCCACTCGCTGACCTCGCCCACGGTGAAAACGCTGTCGGGCGTCTCGCTGAATGGACTCAGTCTACTGGTGCCGAAGCCGAAGGGAGTCACCAGTCCTGCTAGATACTGGTTCCGAGCAGCCCGAGCTGTCCATGTGCGAGGGTATATGAGGATAGCCGAAGAGCACTGGGCAGGGTCACTCGAGGCTGGGAGAACCTTGGTGTTGAACCACTCCTTGAAGACTTGCTTACTCAAGATGGCTTGACTGAGTGCATCGGCGCCCTGTTCCTCCGCCCAGGCCCAGCGAGCCATGGGGACTGGATCCACGAACGGCAAGCGGTTGTCATAGAAGTCTATATGGTGGTGATCATGAGTCAGAACATACTCGGGAAAACAACATTGGGACCGGTCTACTTGCCGGCGTAGTCTGTGTAGAAGGGATCTCTGATTTGCCACGCCTGCTCATTTCCGATCAACATTGGGTATGTGATGTTCATGAACTCCATCACGCCCTGGCCCTTTGCTTCCGAGGGAACCGACTCAGCCCACATTGCCTCAAGGTCAAGCGGGGTGACAGTGCCTCCCACAAATTGAGCCAGCCTCTCGGCAAAGTCCACAAGGATTGCGTCACCGTCGCTGGAGCTGGAGTTGCGGAATTCCATCGTATAAATCTGGGTTGGGTACTTGATAGCTTCGGCCCCCACAAAAGAAGTATATCTGTCCCCATACAGCACCTGTTGGGCTTCGTCCCACAAGTACGGGTCTCTCGTTACGAAGCCCGCTGTGTCCAGAAGTGTCGACAATGGCATAACCCGGTCCATGGGTACCAATCCATGCGAAGGCCGGTTGCCAAAGACCCCCGAGACACCAGCAGGGTCTCGAAGGCTCCCGCCGGTGTCAGTGCCAAGAGCCAGGTCCAACCAGTCGTAGCTGGCTATGCTCGAACCGGCACCCGCAGAGGAAGACGAAGAATCCTGGTAGCCGTCACCGCGAGGATTGAACGGTGAATGATAGTCGACCCACTCTGCCGTCGCCCTCTCCCCGTTTGCAAACTGGCTTATCTTCTGCAGCCCGACGATTTGAGCGCCCGCGTCGATGAGGCGCTGGACTGCCGTCGCGGAAGTATTACTGGCCATGTAGAGATGGTAGTATGCTCGGTTCCCGAAGGAGTGTTTCACGCCGGCTACTTGGTAGATGTCCTTGACGCCGATACGAACTCCAGCCAGAGGCTTCTCGGCGGTTTTGGTGTAATACATTCTTGAAGGGACTCCTATGGTGATGGTACCTGACGAGGCTACGCGGGACGACAGGGTGTGGAATGTTCCGTCTGGCGCTTGTATTAGTGATTCGGTAAAAGCACCTGAGAAGTCATCGTATAGACGGTAGGCTTGATGGAGGCCACCGGTCGCCGTCCTCAAAAAGTAAGGGCCTGAAGGAACGCTTAGGGAATCAAGCGGGAGTATACGAGACCCAGTTGTGTCTGCCTCTGCTTTGCTAAAATCAAATGTTTCCGACGGAGCGAGAACAAGGACCAGTCCGGTGAAGCCACTCTGGAAAACATCGTCCGTGGAGCTCCAGTTGGCAAGAAGTTCAGACATTGATGCCGCATCGACCACGTCCGAGTCTTGTACAATGGTGACTGGCATGAATCCGAATACGGTAGGTAGGGGGGAGATGCCCGACCAATCCACAGAGACGTAGTCAACGGTGAATGGAGAAATGAAATAGTTGATGCCGTTGAGTACAGCAGAAGCACCCGTGCCTGTCAGTTCAATTTTCACTAACGCAAATGCCAGGCCCGACAGGAGGGGCACGAGTAATTTCGACATTAGGATATTGCTCCTGGAATTGAGATACTTCATGCAGTAAAAGAAGAGGAGTGTTGACTTGACAGTGTCTGCCAAATGCATTCCTGGCTCCTGGGGTATATGAAGACTTGCCGAAAACTAACCAGGGAGCAACTTGATTTTAAAAGTTTCACCAACATCTGTTTTCAATAGCGATCGTTGTTTGCTTTTGTCGTTGTCACACTATTAAAGGACCTTGGTGCTGGTCCCACCCATGCTGATGCTGGACAAGGTGCTACTAAGTGGGACAGGCTCACTCCGGTTTTCAAGTAGATTCAATTTTGTCCAACTCCTCGGTAGATACCACGGTATTAGTTGACATTTTCGGATGAACAGTCGTCTGGTCTTCGCTATGTGGAGCCCGCTGCATTCCGTGTGCGAGTTAGTCTGTCCAGGAGGGACTGTTTGGGTCGCAGAATCTCGAGGTTAGCTGGATCACAATCTATTCTGTCGTTCGCCAAGTCTATCTAGCCCATGGCCACAAATCATACGTACATTGAAAAGACCGGTAATGCCGGAAAGGGTTTTCTATTTTTCAGACCGGTATACTAGGAACATCCGCAGCCATTCGGCCTGCGCAAGCTGCTTTCACTCTAATATCTTCTGCACAGGCATTTCATGAAGATTACTGAGTAGCTAGCTTATCTCTCCGGCGACTGATGATAGACTGGCCCGCGCATCCATCGCAGGGCTATAGCGCTTGAGACAGCCCAGCCTTTCAAAGTTGACATGATAAGATCCAGCCTAGAAGTCCAGTTTCCATTCTCTTGAATTCTTCAACAAATTCTTCTTCATCAATCTCGGAACTCCAATCGGTGCTGACTGTGCCATCAAGCAACCATGTGAGAGCATGCGAGTGATGCAGTTCGAGACCATCCATTATTGATTACTTGCGTACTTGCAAACCGATATTTTCATTTCTGGCCTTGTGTATTGAATGCCCATGCAGTCATGAATCCTTAATGAGATGGGAGTTAGTCATCACTGCGCGGTGGCTCGAGTAGGAGACGTCCTTCATGATGCCTTCAAAAGCATGTAATCCTTGGCTCAAGCACATGGTACAATTCAACACCGCTTTGGGTTACCGACGTTGCACTCACGAAATCCTTTTTCGGAGAGCCTTCTGCATTTCGAGATGCATGCATGAGACTGCGATGAATACAGAGTCTGCGGTGAAGTTCGGTGGCCTGCCCACGAACATTCCAGTTAAAGCGGTACTGGAATGTTCCCGACAATAGTCAGCGTTGGCCACGCACATAAATAGTAGATCTTTTCCCTTGTTACATGACTTGATATCTCTCACATCGACATCTCTTCCATTTCTAAGAACTCTTCGCATTCTCCCAGAAGGCATCTCCCCGGTCAGTCCTCGTAATCCATCATGGTCAACTTCGCCCCTCACGCTCTGGCGGCCCTTGCGCTGTCTGCCCTTGTTTCGGCTATTCCCACGACCACAAGCACGGCGCCTTTCACATTCGTCGAATGGGTCGAGGGCATCATCGCCAATCCTGAAGGTGACCACCTGTCCCCCGAGGAAGCCGTCGCCGCCAAAAACGCGGCAGTAGATGCTCTTCCTCTCTTGAAGAGAGCGAATTGCGATCAGAGATGGCCTCGTGCCAATGTAGGTTCCAACTTACCACATCTGCTGAGCGTACCGGGGTGGAATCTATTGTCAATTGGATTTCTAACATATTCATGCAGGCGAATGATGCTGCCGGCTGTCTCCAATATCTCGCTGGGCTTGGGTCCCAGGGCGTGAACTGCGGCCTTGACGAATTTCAATTCAGCGTTCAGATGTGTAGGCAGGGAAACGCACAAATCGTTGGCTCTAAATCCGTATCGCCTACTGTGAGCACGAACTGGTACGTTAAAGAACTCCGCAACATTTATCACCTCATCGTTTCTAGTACTGACGTATTTCGTGAATAGTGGTGACGTGGCTCGTATGGGAGGTCTGGTTTTTGATAGCTGCTGGAGAGCAGACAATACAGTGATGGGAAGCCAGACACTTGAGAGTGGCAAGTTTCAGGTCAATGTCTTGGGCTTTTGAGCGATGAGTAGACCTGTTCGGTTATCAGTGCAAGACCTTAAAGCAGGAACCAGTTGGGAAGTACTGGAACTCATGACAGCAAAGTAGTAGCAAGGTGACGCCGTGTCGTTCATGACACTCGCGCCATCGAGCACAATTTACGATTCAACCACTCTGCATGGCTTGCCTTTGCCAGTGATATCGTCATACTTGAGACGTCGCACTTTTCCATACACGACCAAAACTACATCACCCATAAGCGCTGCAGAGGCCTCCCTCGATTTCTCGCAGGGTTACCTGAGAGCAGTATTTAAGAGATGACCCGACACACAAGACGATCGAGTGCCGACTGATGCCGCGCCACAACAACATCGACAGAAACACTCACCTGAAGCTAAAGGGTCACTAGACGAAAAGGAGAAATATTTGAATTGGTCCCCAGGAAGAAATAGGACAATCTCAAGAACCGTTCTCAAGAAATCGAGGTCCAACTCTGGTCACCAGCCAGGCTCTGATGGCACTGCGCAGAGAGAATATGCCGCACTAGTACCTCAAAGCACACATTATGCCATACATGTCTAGCGACCGAACTTCTGAACAAGTGGTAGCCACAATGCCACACGTTCGAGCTCCAACTTCGGGATTCGAGGCAGCCGTTGTCGCTGGCTGTGGCGGTCGTTCGCGTGAATTCCGGCCAGGCGTTGACCCAGCGGACCCATTGACGTAGTGCATTGACTAGAAACAAAAAGTACAGAAAGGAAAGCTCTGATATTCCATTCTGGTAAAATTGCCTCACGGTCATGTCGCTTTCTGATGTGGTGTCACATAAGGCCCCGTGGGCCCAACGGGCCTTTGAGCCCCTCGCCGTTACGCTCGGAACAAAGCAGCATTCGCACTTACTGTAGTCGTCGGCGCCGAACGAGACCCGTCGTCCCGGCACTTCGGCAGCTCGGTAATGCAGCAGAGGTTTTATGGATCCACGTTTTGTAGTGGGGTAATGCGTCGGTGGCCTACAGGCTCACCAGCCAGACTGCCAGGGCTGCCAGGAGCGATATTGCGGGGCTGAGCTTCATGTCGCAAGGAATACAAGTCATGGCGGCGCCAATCCCGATCGATCTCGGCACTTCATCTCGTGCATGGATTGTCATAGGTGGACGACTTCTTGCTGCGGAATCTGTTGCAGTGTTATAGGCGACTCGGTGGTACCGAAATCCGCTCGAAAGCTGCTACCTTCACAGTGCATGACTCTCCTTACGGCGGCGAGTACGAAGAGCGGATGAGTTGTCAAGTTGTCGTTCGGGGGGACGTTTCTCCAAAACTAGCACCATAAAAACAAAAAGGCCAGCTACAATACTTAGCATCGAACTCTCCATTTCGCCGCAAATCAAACCTGTAGTTCAGACTGCATCCCCGCTGCCATTGCTAAAATGTTTTCGAATATCGCCCAGGCTACTGGTTATGCCTCGTTGGCGATGACACCCCTGATTGCAATTGGATTTGTAAGTCTCAGTGCTTTCAATCGTAAATCCCATCAAAACTCGCTTTTATCGAGGCTCTGAATTAACGGTCAGCCATTGATCAGCTTTTTGCATACTTTTTATCCTATTGCGTCTACCAACTCATCTTCAGCCCCCTGCGCAGGTTCCCAGGTCCCAAGCTATGGGCGGTTTCATACATCCCATATGCTCGCCTCTACACCTCCGGGAATGGTCATCGTGAGATATTGAAACTTCACCAAAAGTACGGCCCGATCGTCCGTGTTGGTCCGACGCACATTTCCATCAACCACCCAGATGGCATGCAGGATGTCCGCGGTCATCGGAAAACGGGCGAGAACCCCAAGGACGCTATCAATGCCATTCCTAACCGAGACAACATCCTCGGAGCCGACCGCGAGGACCATCAACGTTTCCGTCGCGTGCTAGCCCACGGATTCTCTGCGCAGTCCATGTTGGCACAGCAGCCTATCATCCAGCAATATGTCGACCAGCTCTTCAGAAAGTTGCATGAAGCTTGTGGAGGCGGCACAAAGCCTGTCAATATTGAAAGGTGGTTCAATTTCACGACGTTTGATGTCATTGGCGACTTGGCGTTCGGCGAACCTTTCGGGTGTTTGGAGAATGGCACGTATCATCCTTGGGTTGACCTCATTTTCAAGAGCGTCAAGAATGTGGCATATTTGAACGCTAGCAGGCGGCTTTCATGGATTGGGCCATTGCTCATGATGACTATTCCTAGTGCTCGCAGCTTGGGTACCAAGTTTGCTGAGAACAGGGAGTTGTCTCGACAGAAAATACGGAAGAGGCTAGACCTCGGGGCCAGCCGTCCGGACTTCATTGATGCCATGATTAGGAAGTCGGAATCTGCTGGTTCGGTGAGTTGTGCAAGGTATCTGGATCACTGGAATCGTCCACCACTAATGCGTCGCAGACCATATCCTTCGAAGAGCTCACATCTCACGCTCTTTTACTTATTATCGCGGGCTCGGAAACAACGGCCACGGCACTGTCCGCGGCGACTTTTTTCCTGGCCACTAACCCTGCCTCCTTGGCGAAGCTCAACGGCGAGGTTAGGTCGACGTTCCAGAGCGAGGATCAGATCGACATGCTTAGTGTCCAGAACCTCAAATATCTATCAGCTGTCTTGGACGAAAGTATGCGGTGTTACCCTCCCACACCCAGCTCTGCCCCGCGCATGATTGGTGAGGGAGGCGACACAGTCATTGGCGAATTCATACCAGAAGGGGTAAGTAAGATTTTGTAATCTGTTTCTCCAAGAAAATGGATCATTTGACCTGAGTATCTCATAGACCAGCGTGGATGTGTGGCAATGGGCTGTGCACAACAACCCTGACCATTTTGCGATGCCCGAAGACTTCATCCCCGAACGTTGGCTGGATGACCCGAGGTTTGCTGGCGATGCCAAAAGAGCCCTTCAGCCCTTCTCAGTTGGGCCCCGAAATTGCATTGGAAAGAAGTACGTTATTCGTTCGGAAACAGCCTTGGTTCTGTATGTAACACGTGAGACCAGCTGACAGTTGCTCTTTTAGTTTGGCCAACGCAGAGATGCGACTGATCCTAGCCAGGTTAATCTGGAATTTTGAGATACGCGCGACGGAAAATTTGCAGAAATGGTGCGATGATAGTGAGGTATATATCCTGTGGCAGAAGGGACCGGTGGATGTGTATTTGACGCCTAGAATCCGAGCTGGCGATTGATTTTCTGCCCTACGGTGAGTATCCTTGTGCTTTTTAGCTGTTGTTCAAGGGCAGGCTGAGCCTGACTGTCTTGCACATCACGCAAGGCCGTCCAAACGAAGAGACACAGAAAAAGTCGATATGATTTACAAAGCCACTGAATAAGCTCATATATGATGCTGGGGGGGGGGGGGACATTGTAAAGGTACTGGGCCGTACCATCAATCTGCCTTTAGTAGATCCGTTGATGCTCCCTTGTTTGTGATTCAGAGACAGAACGACAATATTTTTCACGATGAGTGCACATGACAGTCCATAAAAGATACAACATTCCAAGCAAGTTGACTGATTGAGATTTCAGTTGATGTTCCTGCTTCTGTTGCGATTGTTTTCTTACATTCTTCTTTGAGACAGCGCTGTGATAACTTGATGGACCACTCATCACGCTTCATCACGCTGGAAATCACAAACATTCCCTCAGAGGCGCCTATGCTCGTTGGGTGACGAGGGAGCCGTCCAATATTCTTCATCACTCTCACTATCAGAGAATTTGAGTGACTCAAAACTTATCCCTCGCCTCTCGAGGCCGCGAATTCGTTCCTCTTTAGCCTCGCGTAATTCCCTACGAAAACGTGCTATCAGAGCGATATCTTCACGCTCCTCGTCACTGTCAAACGAGGCCCGCATATCCTCTATCTCCCTTGGCCCTGTTTGTAACACTTTGACAGAAGGGTTGCTTGGGTCACAGCAGCCGCAGTAAAAGCCTATTTCGACTGAGTCTGTCGACCGGACGAGGCATGTGATGCCTAGTTGTTCTATCTTCATTACAACTGTAGACAAGTCACATCGTGCCTCGTCACATCCTGCTCCGGAGCAATAGGCCGGACGGAAATGGTCTTTCAGTGAAGCTCTGATCGAGTAGGTATCCATGAGGGGGTGTTGTGCGATAGTTTTCCTCGGAGGATCGGGCGAGTGAGCAGCACAAAGCCACCCCACAGGAAGGGAGTTCGCAAGTGTCTCTGGAGACTCTTTCTCAACATCGTTCCATGAAGTGAACCGTAAACCTGCGTATGTGGACCAACCGAGCCTTGTTTGCAGGCCAGGCACATCATGTTCGTGCTTGTAGACGTGTGCTGTCACAATATCCCACGCTCTCTGCAAATGCTGCCGAATTCTGACTGTTGCATCATGCTCTCTGTAGGTTGGGGAGTAACTTATGCCTATGCCCAGAAACTTTTGAATCCGCTCGGAATAAGCAGCCTCGGAGACCTGAGAGGCTGTCTCGGCGCATGCTCTTCGAATGCTCGATCCCATCTCGAGCTCCCGGTGTGTGCGAGGAGGTGGGAGCCTTTCAATAAGATTCTGCAGAGTAGCCAGATATCTTTTTATGCTTGCGTTTGATTTTCGGTCTGTGATCATGAATATTATGTCCCACCACACGTCAGTCAGCCTTTTGTGCTGAGAGACTTCGAGGACGCGGGAGTCGAATTCGGGATCAAGCCGGCCTGCCAATCCTAGCAAGCCGTAGATCCTGTCTTGCCCCCTCGTAGCTTCACAAAATTGCGTCTTCTCTATCAGCTCCAGGATGTTGATAATTTTCCCTTGCTGAATGCTGATCTTGAGGTCTGCGTGCACTCCGATACGCTCCATTATCCGATCGCGATCGGAAGAAGCGTCGAAACGGGCAGAGCTCTTCATCGCGATCTCCATCTTGCGCTGCAGGTCCTCGAAATTGACCAACGTATCGCCGCAAGCCACGATGCAATCTCTTGCACAGGCTACCTCTTGCAATATCCAGACCCGCCCCCAGTAAGGCTCTCGGAAGGCTAGTTGATCACAAGCTTTGTGGATCTGTTTAGACTCGGGTGAGTTCCACGCATATTTAGGTGCGCATCCTGTGTCGATGTCCACGGTGATCTCAACTAAGGCCCTAAGGGCCTCTGCCGTTTCGCCCTGTGTTCCCAGCCAAGAAATAACATACGCAGCCCGCGCGTATATATCGCCCATCCGTGAGATCTGCTCATTCTTCTCGCTGTGGTGTGCCTGATCAATGCAAAGCAGGTCGGTCCATAACCATGTGTGTTCTGTATCCTCCTTCGTCCGGCTGTGGCTCAGGAATTCCCAAAGACTCTTATGGACCCTATGTGCCAGCTTATTGATGTAGATGGTGTGCGTAGGAGCAGGATTGCCCCAAACATACGACAACGCAGCATAGTCCGGGCAGCTTCCAGTGTCACTCTCGTACTGTTGCAAGGTGCAGGATATGTCGCCGCGGAAGAGTTCGGTATTAATCTGGACCAGGCGAATACAGGTGTTCGAACGAAGCTCTGCATGGCAAAACTTTTGCAAGGGCCCTTCCCAAGCATTCTCCTCCGTGGTAGACGACTCCATTTTGAAGAACAAAAGTGAGTAGGGCTAGGCAGCCGTCATCCAGGACAGACAATATACGAGCTTTGCCTCGTCCAGGACAGACAATATATACTGCTGCGCGCACTCATGCGCCCCATTTATAACTATACCGACTTGTTCCCATCTAATTGGCCACGACAATCTAGGGTGTGGGTATCCAACTCCACAGCCACATCTGGGCAACTGTGCGGTGCATACAAGCTAACGGTTTTTGCCTACAACTCGCGGGAATCCAGGGTTTCCTTATATCTGCGCAGTTCCTTTCAGAATTAATTCCGCCTTACCAACTACCTAATTCTAGGATCTACAATATTCGTAACAATGGGCAAGGTCCACTGTTGTGGATAAGATAATGTACCCACCCATTCACTCACACCATCTCTTCAGACAACGTGTTGCAGGCAATCTGAATATGACCTTTGTTCGTTCAATTAATTATTTCAGACTAGACAATCAAGCATGCTGGGATTAATTTAATGTTCTTGAATGTACAGTATTTGAGTAGACTCATTACGGGTGGTGGTATGCGCCTCTCCGGGCTGGGGTGTTAAACCAGGTCCAGGGACGTTAGAGACTGAGGTGAGGATGTTTTCTCCTTTCGTCACGCAACAAATGGCCTCATGTCTCTGAGGAAGAGAAAGAAGGCCTAGAAATGAAAGAAGAGATTCACACCGGTAAAATCGGAGGGCGCACCGGTTTGGCGCTGACTAAGCACCAGCCACGCTACTACAGCCAATTAGATCACACCATTAAACCACACTAGACCACCCATACTGGTATAAATTGACTGATTAATAATTATAGTACCTAACAGCCTTAACCCACCAACTTAACTGTAACAACCTACTTAAGTAGCCCGCCAGGGTACCCAGAAGTCTCTGGGTACTACTAGATCTTTTAAAGGTTTCTTAGCATAGTGGTACTAACGGCCGGTATATTACAAGAGTACCCAGAGACTACAGTAGGCCGGCTCTTAGTATATAAAAGGCTACAGGTTTAATCCCTAGTCTTACCGTGTTTCTAATCCCTAGCCTGCTAATAAGACTTACCCCTAGGGGTTTAAAACACAACAGAGGTTACCCTATAGGGCTAGTAAAGGTTATAATAGTATTACCCTGTAGGGCTAAAAGCTTTAGAGTAGCTACGGCTTTAGGCTTGAGAATATACCTTCTAGGAGAGGGTATAATTATAATAACCTACTTAAGTAGCCTACCAGGGTGCCTAGAAGTCTCTAGGTATTACTAGATCTTTTAAAGGTCTCTTAGTGTAGTAGTATTAGTAGCCGGTGTATTATATTAACTTAATAACCCTTTATTAACTAAAATTTAAATTAATTAAATACTTAATTAGATTTATTAATTTATTATTAAATACTATCTCTATCTAGTTATATTTTATTTTTTTAATATTATAATAATATTAAAGGTTTTAAATTACTTAGGCCTTAAAGCCTAATAGTAAGTAGACTATTATAATTAAAATACTAATATTACTACTATAAATAACTATAAGTAGGGGTAAAGGTAAGATTAAAGGTAAGATTAAAGTTTTAAGGGCTTAAAATAGGTATAAAAATACTATTATTATAGCTAATAATAGGAACTTATTAACTATATAGATTAATATCCCATAAATTTACCAGGAATTTACAGGAAAACTACCTAACTATATATATACATAGTAAATTACCGGTAAATTACCGGTAAATAGGTAAATTTATGGTAAATTTACCGTAAATTTACCTATTTATTATAGATTTACAGTAAATTTACGGTAAATTTACCGTAAAAGTAAATTATTGGCGGATTTACGGCTAATTTACTACTAGTAAGGATATTTTACATTATATACTTATTTATAAGCTACTTATAAGAGGATAAGCTAAAATTAACTTATTAGAAAAGCTTTCCTCTAAGGTAAGAGGTATTATATATATATATATATAATAGTTTTAAAAAGTATTAAAAAATAAGGATATATTTACTTAAAAGAAAAAAAAATAAGAAATTTAGAAATTAAATT
>JADAZS010000182.1:0-97311 GCA_014872975.1 Diaporthe citriasiana
ATATAATTAATAAAGATATTATAAGTAATACTAGTAATTTAAATAACTCTAATATAATTAGCTATATATATAATAATTTTTTAAGGTAACTAGTTATAATAATAAACCTATAGGTAATTAGTATAACTATAAAATAAGGGGGTAAAATATATAATATAATATTTATAAGGGGTAAAATTAACTACTAAGTAAGTAAATATAAAAGTATAATACTACTTAAGTTTAAGAAAACTTAGTATAATAATATATTTCCCTAGGCTATTTTTTCTACTAACTAGGTAAGTATTTTTTAATAAAAAGTATAAAGGTTACAGGTTTAACTTATAGCTAGGCCCAGGGTTTTATACTTTTTTAAAGGGGGGGGTAATAAAGGGTAAGTAGTAAAACTAGTAGGATTAGCCCCTATAAGGGTTTCCTATAGGGCCCCTTATCGATAAAACTTATTATCCCTATACCTTAGCCCTAGAAGCCCAGGAGGGTACCTTATTTTCTTTCTTTCTTTCTTAGGCCAGTCTACTCTTAAAATATATATAATTTAGTGTAAATCTGGAGCCAATATGCCTTGAAGCCCAAGTAACATCTTAGTAAATACTAAACTAACTAACTAATTTCCCAAACCTGCCTGACTCCTCCGCGCGGGACCGCGGAACTTGTCACTTTAACGGACCTCGCGAGCACGGATTGCATATAATAACATTCGATCATGCATGTTCCATTATTAGCGACGGGGAGAGGTAGAAATCAAAAGTGCCTGCGCCCGTTTGCAAACAAAGATTTGAAAAACAAATAATTCTCGGCTCAAATTGAAATTTCTTTTTCCATGTACATGTCTCTCAAAACGTATTCTCAAGTTCAGCCCTTCTTCCGCTCGGTAAAACCTCGGCACCTCTCACCTAAGCGCTGGCTCGCTACTAGTTCGGCTGTCGCCGCCGTCTTACGTTCCTTCAACCTCACCTTCGCACCTAAAGCTGACCCTGAGGAACCATCAATCATCATGGCGACACAGGGTCTAAGCGAGGTCGACTCCATCGAAATCAAAGTCATCGTCGACAATGAGGTGGACCCCATCTCGCCCGCAAACAACCCGGCAGTTTTTTATCCCGGGTACATGCAAGGCGTGCCCTTGGACAGTCTCCCGCCAGAGGATACCAGGAGCGGGGCAGTCGCCGAGCTGAAGATGGGGAATATCTGCTGCGGCGCCCATGGGCTATCGCTCATGATCACCGCCAAGAAGGGCGACACGAGTCACACGATGCTGTTCGACACCGGCCCAGAAGAGTCAACCTGGGAACGCAACGCCACCCGGATCCGTGCCAATATAGCTGCGATCGAGCACATACACCTTTCTCATTGGCATCGTGATCATTCGGGTGGTATGCTTGAGGCTATCCGCATGATAAATGCATCAAAACTGCAACGAGGGGCCAGTACCAGGCCGCCCAAGGTCATCGTCGACGTTCATCCGGATAGACCGGACTTCCGGGGGATGATGACACCAGCGGGCACGATCGTCAGCCTTGAAGCGGATCCTGAATTCGACGAAATCGAGGAGGCTGGAGGGGCGCTGGCGAGGCAGGGCGAGCTGCATCCGGTGCTTGATGGTTTCTTCCTCGTGTCCGGCGCCATCCCCCGCGTGACGCCGTATGAGGCCGGGATCAGAGGGGGCATGCGGTTCAGCGAAGCGAACAGTCAGTGGACCTCGGATGAGTCCATCTCCGACGAGCGAATGGTGATGTGTAACCTCAAGGGCAAGGGCCTAGTCGTTTTCACGGGATGCAGCCACGCTGGTGTCATCAATGTGTCCAAGCATGCTATCGAACTTGGCCAGGGCGTTCCGTTGTATGGCGTGGTTGGCGGTTTTCATTTATCTGATAATCACCCTGAGAAGTTGGAGAACTCTCTCACAGACCTCAAGAGCTTGGGACCTAAGGTTCTTATGCCTGGGCATTGCACCGGGTGGAAGTTCAAGTTTTTGATCGAGCAGAGTATGCCTGCAGTGTTGGCGCCGTCGTTTTGTGGCTCCACGTATGCTTTGGTGTAGTTCGGCGAAGAATGGCAATCCTTCAATCGTTATTTTAGAAATGAAAACCATCTGAAAAGTTGTAGTCAGGCGACATTGAGCCTAGGCTTGATCTCTGCCGTAATTTCTTTCCTGGACTAGGCTCGGGTTGAGGCACGTACGGGCGAGGCTGATCTGTATGTTGCACCGCAATAGCGAGGGACATCGTGAAAATTGAGTCGATGTTCTGTGTTCCGATCTACAATGATGCGCACAGTCCACTGTGCAAAGTAGTTTTGCGTTGACATCTGGGCACAATTCCTTCGCAGTCTTGGTCTATCAAGCGGACATGAAATGCGCACGAGTGACGACTCTCGCCGAATTTGTCTACATTTTCAAGTATTCACTAGCCCGGATTGAGGAGCGTCAAGTTATATACATTCCAAGTGTAGCTTATTTGACAATAATGCTAGAGACTTTGCCCGAACGTGTCTCATCAAGCAGTCGAGGTCAGACTGAATCCACCCAGGGTCCCGCTCCACCCACTTCCCTCCCCACCAATCTTGTTCAACGGAGCCTCGAAGGCGATTTCAGCCCAGTGGAAGGCCAAGCCATTGTAGCCAATCTTGGTCAAGAACTCCTCCTCAGGCCCGTAGTTCAGGGATGCGTATGTCCGGTTCCCTCGTGCGATGATGCTCAAGTCGACAGTCTCGTTCAACGGAAGTGACGTGTTGAGGCGGAAATAGTTACCGCTAGCAAAGAAGGTGATGTTTGGCGTAAGTAGAATTGTGGAGTCGCTACCAGTGAGCAACGTCGCGTTGTCTGGGAGATCAAGAGACGAAATGGTCAGGTCTGAGAGGGTGAGCGTGTAATTTCGGCCCTTGGAGGATAAAGGCGTCACAACCGAGCACGAAGGCGACACTGCCAGTAGAGATCCACTGGATGCACAGTCTGTCTCGACAGAAAATTCGTTTGGAGATGCGTCTGTGAATGAGGTGTTACCTGCGAAAGTGTAATTAAATATCACTTCGCCGTCAGAAGGGATGGTCCTATCGAGGTTTTGTCCCGGTATGGCAGAATGAAGCGTTTCAAATACAGACCCAAAGTCTGCCTCTGAAAGGTTTCCTCCCCATTGCTTGTCGGCCAAGGCAGGAATGCCATCGCGCCACGCATAATATGCTTCGGTATAGACAGATGTGTTGGCACCGTAGTCATTCCACATGGGAACAATGGACCCCAAGACATGGGGCTCGGCTTTGGCGGGGTTGTTGGTTGCATTCTTTTGGTCGAATACGTAGGGACGCCAGTATGTTCCGTCTGGTGGCGCGCCATAAAACGTCTTGGTCAGGTTGATATGATTGAGGTATCCGCCTGCAGGAGCCCACTTGTTGACGATGTAGTAGTCATCATTTGAGTTGACGACGGAGTAGTTGTTCAGGATGTAGTCGAAATATGGATTATCCTCGAAGTATTCCCAATGTTGAACGGACACATTTTGGTAAATGTTGTTGTACGTTCCGTCGTAAACCGGTGGAAATGTGCCCCAGATTCGAATGAACTTGCCTGATTCACCACTAATATAGCCGGCCATGGCATTGACAAAGTCGTTGTAATCTGTCGATGGACCAGTGTATTCGTCCGCCCCGATGGAGACAACCTTCGTATGGAACCAAGGCAGAAACTCGCCCCACACCGTCTTCATCGTCGGGATTGTCTCAGGATGACTAATATTGAGCAAACTCAAGTCTCCAGAATATCCCAGTTCGGGCTTCCATTGTACAAACACCAACGCATGACCTGGGGCCTCGATTTCCGGGATGATGGTAACCCCACGAGCCGCGCAAGTCGACTGGATCTCATCGAAATCGTCACGCGTGTAGGATTCATTCTTGTATTTGTTCAGTCCCGACACCGCTTGAGCGTCAGACCACAACCTGAAGCGAGCGTACAGCTCGAGCGAACGCTCTTCGGAGTAGATGGCAACGTTGTTATACAAGTTATCGCTGAGGTGGAGGTGGAATGTGTTCTGCTTGAAGAACGACATGTAGGAACACAACTCCGTGATAAACTCTTTTGGGTAAAAGTGGCGCGCAGCGTCGAGCATCATGCCTCTCGTTGCCCAGCCCGGAGTGTCTGTGCCTGAGCCCAGTGGAACAGACCCGTTGTTCAGCGTGGCTTGTTGCAGAACTGTCCGCGTGCCCCACCAGACGCCAAGCGGGCTTGCGCCAGTGATTGTGATGGCATCTGAGGTGACAGAAAGAGAGTACCCCTCTGACGACGGCTCGCCTGACGCGTTAAGATAGCGGCTCGGATCGCCCAAAGTTAGAAAGATGCTGCCCGTCGTACTGTTGGTACCATTGGCGACTGCGGCGTCAATGTTGTAAATGGTGCTCAAGTCGTCGGCAAATGTCTGGGCAAACTCAAACAGGGTCGGCGGGATCAGGGTGGCCATCGAGTCATCCACGGAGGCTGCATATTGAGTGTCTACCACGATCGTCTGAATGCTAGACAAGTCATATGTACCATCAGACACGCTGAATGGCAGTGTCGGTATCCCAAGAAGATCGCCGGCCACAAATGCTGCGAAAGCTTGTTAGCAGGACAGCACATCTCGTCGTGGAATGCCCGACCAACATGTTGCCCAGAGGCCCGCAAGGCCTGCCTTCAGAGTCGGAACTTTCATTGCCACGCGTATCTTGTCAGTAAGCCACGACAGAGCCTTTTGCGAAGAAGCGGCTGTGAAGTCCATAGTGCCAACTTCGCTGTCGCCAGATCAGATGTGTCTATTATTTATCCGGCCCTGTCGCCGGTCTCGAGACCCGACGGGTATCAACGTGCGAACATCGTCATCAGGCATATCATGAACCGACTCCGCACTTGATGAACGGCTCTTGGGGTAACGTTACCGGTGATCTTGAACCTTGGAGTCGCCTAGACAGAACCATGTGGGGAATGCTCCCCTGGCTAGACTTCGTTCGCAGATACCTAGTACCATCCTGGCGAGGACAACCTTGGAATAATTGGTATCATGCGAGGCATGATCGATACGAACGCGTAGGGTTGTACCCAAGACCTCAATGTAGTCTAGCATGTATCCTAGGGTACCTAGGTAGCTATGGTGCCATGCCTATCTCAACGTCCAATGGCGCGCGCAGGGAGCGGCCCGTTATCCGGGGTCTGATGCCCATAAGCGGATAGAGTGCCGGCGATTAATCTCCGCATTGTCGTCAACGGCGATGAAGCTCCTAACCCTCTCGACGACGTGATTCTTTGTTATGGCCGGTGCCTGATTTTCTGCGCGTGTCAACGTACTGATGCCAGCAAGCAAACAAGGCCTTCAAGGACCTCATCCAATTCGGTCAGTTACTGTTTGAGCGGAAGTGGATGCCATCCACGTGTAAGCGAGACATGGTACTAGACTTCCTCTAGAAGATACATGTCCATACTTTCAGTTTGCACGCTTTAAAATTTGTTTGAAGGTGCTTCAGTATGCCATAGCCAACTTGCATCCATTCGAGTATATTCCAGCATCCAGTGTCTTTCAACAGGAGCGCCCACCAATAATGTTTTGGGCATAGAAACGCTGGCCCCCAACAAACAACAGTGGTGGCTCAGCCGTTTGTGTATGCAAGTATACCAGAGCAGAGCGATGGTTCTCGAACTACTGCACCAATGATGAGTGTCGGCTGCCTACATTAGAAAATGACAGAGTGATGAAGTCCATACACTCATCCGTTTCGTCTAATGCAAGACTTAGAAGGATGAGTCTTTACTGCGGGTAGCAGGATGGCTGCGGAACCTCACGTTCAACATTGAATGTTTTCTTTCTCAGTGGCACGTGTATCAGAGAAAGAAGTGCCTAGCAGATGGTGAAAGAGCATCCATGGTACATATATATGCACATAACCCCCAAAATGCAGCGACACTTGAACATGGCGGTTTTTACCTTCCATCGTCCAAGAGACACACACTGGCGTATCCATTCCACAGTCTCTGGTAGGCCCTGCGCTTCAGCAACCTTCTGACAAGAACTATCACCGATGCGTTTGCATCGTCGCTGGTCCAGAAGGCTAATTTGAGGTGACTGATAAGGATCGTGCCGTCTTTCGCCCGGAAGACCTACCAGTTCCTTGTTCATCAGAGAGTTGCACCCCACGACGGACACATAGACCACATACAACATGCCATCAACAAACACTCCATCCGAAATTTCTCCGGAAATTGTGGCCAAGAAGACAGGCGCCAGCAATCCCCCCGCCACCGCGAAGGACAAGTCTACCGGTGGCGTCGGCTCGGATGCAAGTGTCGTTGCTGCAGATGCCCCCGAGAGACAGCATAGCTTGACCGCTGATTAGCAGCGGCTTTTGAAAGAGGTCAATCAACTCATAACGCCTTTTGGGTAAGTTAGATGATATCCGAACTGTGTGCTTTCAACATTGGTGATGTTCGTAGCTAGGTGAAAAGCTGACGGATGACTCCAGTCCTCTAGATGGGGCGGTCAAGATCAAGATTCCCAGAACCAACGACTACATCCTCGTTAACGGTTCTCTCCTCACCGGCAAGTCGTTTTTCTGTCGCGTGGCACTGGCCAAGACCAAGAAGAAGGGCGACGCCAAGCAGAAAGAGTTACCATTGCCTTCCCACTCTGTCACCACGCTGGCATACTTCTTGAAGTGGATCTACAACGAGCCCGTTCTCCCCATTCATGGAAAGCTGCGCGTGGCGTAAGAAGAGCGAAGGGTGGCGTGGCCAGACTTGGTGAATCTCTGGCTCTTTGCCCGCAGGATCGGCTTGCCCAAGCTGCAGAATCACGCCGTTGATATCCTTGTCAACAAGATGAATAGTTTCCTAGAGCTTGATGAGCGCAGTGAGATGGAGATCGATCGCATACGTGCCTCCTTCAACCTGCTCTGGAGTGGCAAGAACCGGGTCCAGGGTGAGAAAGCACAAGGAGACGCTGACAAACCGCTTCGCACTTTGATGATGGATTGGTTCGCTAATCCCCTGATAAGAAACCCCTTGAATCCCATGATTTACTTTGATCCATCTTTTTCTCTCTGTCTTTCACCCGGTGTATGTATCTGTTGTGTTCGGGGATGCATTCGCTGGGGTCGCTGGCAGTGTTGCTCGAGTGCAGAGGTTGGGTCCTGTCTGGAACTTGATCCTATGTTACCGCATTAGCACCCAACTTGATTTCCTTTCCCCGTCTTGGAACACCGCATATCTGACTCTGCCCTGTACAGTACCAAACGAAGGTCGATGCCGACCTGCTGTGGGATGGTGGAGTCTCTCGCAGCTTCTACAGAGACTATAATCGCCAGGCCATCGAGAAGAACTTTTCCGAAGCCAGGCATGACTTGGACGATGGAGACAATGCCCAGGCGCACCTGAAGGCGATGAAGGATATCTCACAGCACACCCTGAGACGCCTTTGGCATATGAAGCCGGAGAATTACCATGTCGACGACAAGGCATTTGCAAATCCCTTCAAGAACAACTGAATGCTTAACTGGGCGTGGACAGAGGGCAAGTGCAAGAGTTGATTTCTGTGAGCTATCATTCAGGAGGGGCTGGTCTTCGCTGTATTGCAACCTGGCCAACAGGCCTCGGCTTAACATATGATTTTTCCTGCGAGCGAGCCATGCTGCAGGCCTGGGCTCGTGGCTGACGGACTGCCCGCATTTCTCCAGGCTGTGTCAGAATCGGCCTCATAGCCACGGATGATGACCAACGGCATCTTGATTCCGGAGAATTGGAAATTAGGATTTGAATTTCAGTAGAATCTCTCCCAATGAGAAGTTGACCACCGATGCATAAGAGTCCTAGACCACCTGTGTTCTGCCTTGCCCAAAGGAGACTATTCGCATCTGGTCTACACAAGAGTATCACGGTCCGTCGGGATATGTTATGACATGTTTCATAGGCAACGTGCCCTTCCTACTCTAATTGCCCTCGGGGATTGAGAATAGCCTCATCGTCTTGAATTGTCCAAGTTGAGTCATGACCGTATCAAACGGGTCTTCCGGATTCTGTTCTTCGGGCAATTCAACAGCGAGATGAGACAGGAAGCCATCCATTGCTCCGATCCAGGGGCCTTACCAAATTAGGAAATCGATGCATGCCTTTAGGGGGCGCCTCCCATGTGGTCCGGGGAGCCGCACTGCCGGCGCTGCAAACGCCAGGGGTGAGGCTTGTAACAATCGGCGCTGGTTTCACATTTCGGGGCCAGCCGACACTACGGGGCCATTCATCGACCATGCGAACCATGAGCCTGCTGAGAAGCATTGAAAATCGTGTGAGATCAGCGCAGATCGCGTTCGCGGGTGATTCGCCCAACAAACACGGCAGCACGGCAGTGCTGTGGTCGATTGCATTCAAGACTTTTGTATGCCCGCTTCGTTTGCGACCTCCTCGGCGATCAGTTTGAAGATCTTGAGGCTGTGGGCAAACATCATGCAAATCCCCTCCCCTCCATAGAAATTTTCCTCTCCTCTTCGTCTGCGATGCGATAGATTCATTCCCTCAGCTAGACTTTGTCAACCCATGAATTTCATAGATTATCACCAAAGCCAAGTCGGGGTCCGTGGGGGTGGGGAACATACGGGTCTTCATCCGTTCTCTGGTACGGCACATTTCAGAAGCAACTTTGAGAGCCCCTTCAAACAGTGCATAGGAGTGAGAAACCTGGCATCGGAGAATCACGTTGTCGATGTCGACGAGTTCGTGCCATCGAATTGCCTGGTTATGGATTACGATGCACCCAATTATCTTGTAGGGCTAGACATACGGCTGTGGATACAAATTTAAAGTTTGGAATGCACGTCTGAAACGCCGCTGAATCCCTATCCCCGGGACTTTAGGTGAGCAGGTTCTCTCTATACAGTAGTGGACGTAATGGCATGCTGGTTGCTGTGCGCAACAGCTAGGTCTCTTTGTTTGCAGCGGTCACTGGACGCTGTACGCATCACCAAATGAGGACGAGAGGTTGCGAGGTTTGAGGCCGTGTAGAGAAGCGATTGCAACCTCTTGGCTGTTTCTGTTACTGTAGTACCAAGCACGGCGATTAGGTTTGATCGACCTTAACCATAAGAAAAAACATATACTGGAGACATGACGTATGAAAGTTGCTGGTCTATGCTGTCGCAAGGAGCCCGATATGAGTGTTTTTCGCGGAGATGGAAACATGGAATGAGACGACATGTCGAAAGATCGAGTGACTCCACGCCCAGATGCCAGACGTGAGAAGGCTTAGGACGAAGCAGCCTTACTCCGACGACTCTCGCCCCGGCGTGAGCGGCAGATCTGAGGTGATACCCTGAAGCCTAATATCCTAGCAGAGCAAGGCCTCGGCCGAAAGCACCAGACTGCTTGCCTGTGCACTCAACATCATCGCCACTCTCGTCGTCCCAAGAACAGCTGGAAGCGGGAAAAGACTTGATTGGGCTGCACGGTCTAATGTTTGTGTGCCCAGTCTCCCTCATCAAGCGTATCCGGGCGCCCAGGCGGCCTGGGGAGCCTCATGGAGCAGACGAACTGAGCTTGCAGGACGTATCAGGGTCCAAGGACCACCTGAGGGTGTGGCACACAAGAATCCCGTGTGCCTGATCACCAAAACTTGCCGTGGAACGCCTCGCATGGCTTGATGAAGGGGGAATGCGCAGTGGGCAATGCCTTGTGCTCTGCGTTTCTCATGGGTTTCCTGATGCGGAATAGTGAAGGAAACACATGAAGCACGGATTTGAGACGACTTTTCATCTGCCACATTTCGGTCTCGGTCGACACCCCTCGTTGGAGGCTGTCATCTGTCAACGAAAGTCTGGGACGACCGATTTAAGTAATTACAAATGCGATGAACGGTCGACTGGCTGACTTGGCAGTCGATGCGTCGGCGGAGGGGATGGCTGGATCCAACAGGTGAAGCGGTGGTGCTAGTTAGTTGACAGGTGAAGAGACATACAGTACAGGCAAGTCGCAAAGCGAGGTGGCGGACCAATCGCAAGTTGCCGACGGGCCAAGTGCCTTGTTCTCCAAACGATCCCCCAGCGATCGCCCTGCGTTCCGCCGCCATGCTTGGAGGGGCGTGGGGAGCCGCCTTGACCCCTACCGAGACCTGGTCGTGTTTCGACCGATCTTCCAACACAGCGGTTCGACAGACAAGCTTGATTCATAGTTTGAAAACTTCCTTCGCGCTTCCACATCTGGGAACACCAAGCGGCAGGGGTCGCTTGCGTGCATCGAAACCTGGTCGATTGTCACATATCTCGCGTGGCTGTGTTTATTCCCAATTAGGAGAGGTTGGGAGAAATTCGGCTTCCAAGATGTCAAAAGAAGGCCCGTCCGTTGCGACCCAAAACGTCCAAAGAAAAAAGACTCCTCGAGATGGGACTATTTATCTCGACGGCACCCCTTCGAGCTTCTTTTTTCCTTTTCCCACTCGGACTATCACTCCTTCGAAAGCAGATATTAACCCACTCCTTCCTCTTCACTTCCGAGGCACTGGATGCCAGTTACGCCAAGGCGACTTTGAACCACTATATAATACCAAGCAACCATGAAGTTCACACTCCTGACGACGCTCCTTGCGGGCTCAGCCATCGCGGCGCCCTCCGTGGGCAAGAGAGATTTGGCAACGATTCAGCAGGCCATCGGCACAGTCCAGACAGCCCTTGATGGGCTCGGAACAGCTGTCAACGCCGTCAGCGCCACAGACCCCAACAGCCTGCAGGGTGTGCTCACTGCGAGCACCGGCGCACAGAACTCCATCAAGACCGCCACCACACAGATCCAGGGCACCGATGCGCTCTCTCTGACAGACGCCCTGTCCCTGCAACAGACCGCCACCGGCCTCACCACCTCAGCCAACAACACCGTGCAGACCCTCATCGCCAAGAAGCCCATCTTCGACCAGCTCGGTGTCTCCTCCGTCGTCGCCACCCAGCTGACTGACCAGAAGACTGCTGCCTCTGCCCTGGGTGACGCCGTTGTCCAGAAGATCCCCGCCATCGGCCAGAGTATCGCACAGCAGTCTCTCGGTCAGATCAACACCGTTCTTGACTCTGCTATTCAGGCTTACTCAGCAGGTGGTGCTGCGACTGGTAATTCTTCCATTTCTACACGACGTGCATGCCCGTCCGAAGCTGACTTGAAAGCAGGTGGCGCAACTTCAGGCGCAGGAAATGCCACTGGCTCAACAGGTGGTGCCGCGAAGGCAGGCAACGGAACCTCAACTGCGGCGCCCAAGGCCGGTGCTGGCTCCGGAACTGCCTCTGGTGCTGCACCCAAGTCATCCGCCAAGCCTGCTGCCGGTGGTGCTTCTACCCCGGCGACCGGTGCCACGGGGGCCGGAAATGCTGGCGCCGCTGGCGGTCTTGGCGCCCTCCTCGGTGCCTTGACTGGCGGAGCCGGTGGTGCAGGTGGTCAAGCTGGCGGTGCGGGCGGCCTCGGCGCGCTTCTCGGAGGTTTGACTGGAGGCGCTGCTGCCGGAGGAGCGGCTGGAGGAGCTGGAGGAGCCGGTGGAGCCGGTGGAGCCGGTGGACTTGTAAGTTCTATCCTGGTCAAACTCTGAGAGCTGAGAGCCATGAGAGCATCAACTGATTGTTTTCGTTTTTCAGGGTGCTTTGCTGGGAGCCTTGGGCGGTGCCGCATAAGCACCTCTCCCTCGACATTGTTTGAGCAGTGAGCTCTGTGCTATGGTGTCGTAGAGTGGCACAACCGGCGAGCATGGGCGTCGCTCTCGTCTCGCTGCTTGATGTAGCGGAATGGTGCGCTGCCTAGCGACGAATTACGAATTCCCTTCAATCCTCTATAGTGTCTAGTACACGTAAAAGTGTCAATGCATGTAGATTACTGCCGGCTTTGTGTAGGCTGCTTGGCGATAGTACAGGATCGAGGCAGATATGATATTGTAGATAACAGCGAATCAAGCGTATTCTTCAGGGAACTAGGTTGGTGTGTTTCCGTGACGTACTTGATCGTTGCGCTCCGGTAGTGTTTGTGTCCATCTCGTATGAAAACGTTGTGGATCATGGCACGTCTTCCATGCGGCCATCGTCTGCCGCATGTTCCATAACGATTGGGAGCGGAGGAGGCAAGAATGTGCTTTCCGATCTGCGGTCCGTTGTAGAGGATGGGCACAGGGATGTCTTCAGACTCTTTAACAGAGTCATCGTCATTCCCGAAGCCTTCCACTTCCTGGGCGCGAAATCTTTTTCTTTTTTTTTTTTTGATACATGGAAGGTAGGGTAGTTGTACATGACAATCTGGTCACCGAGGTGGCTTTCATCCTTCACCGCTCCTCCCACTAGCTTGTCCCAAGCCGTCTGGGTCCGGTTCTCGTCGTTGGATAGCTGGTCTTTTGGGATCTCTTCGTCGTGGTTCCGCTCAAGCTGATCTCCCAGGTCGGACTCCACTGTCCCCACCGTGATGTTTAGCGACTCAGAATCAGACCCGGACGGCATATTTGTCAGATCAATGATGACCCTCTCGTTGTCGCGGGCGAGCGCGATCTCCCTAGCCTCACCGGGGTCTTCTGCATGGCTTTGTGTGGATATGCCTCTTAGTGGTCGAACGTGACTGCCTGAAAATCGCCTGCAGGGTGTTGTCGTCCGAGCTCATTTTAAGCTTCATGTATTAGCTTTCAGGTACCGCGGAAGAGAAAGTTTCGGTGATTCGTCATCTCCATCGTTGCATGCGGCCCGGGCAGCGGCTTGCTCATCGACGGTGCCGGAAACCAGTTCGACAAATTTCGGGTCGTCCGAGTACTCGGAGTCGGAGTCTTCATCGCGGTTACGACGCTGCTGAGCCTTGTAGGCCTCCTTGATGCGCAACGTTTCTTCGTAGCGGGGATACCGGGGATGGAGCTGCTCGACACAGGGTATGATGAACATTGTCGTTCCACGCCATGGCGACGAAGATTGCAGACGTAGGTGGACGGCGACTGGTTGAAGTGACGTCGGACTCGTGGGAAGGGCGATGGGGGCGGGTTCTGACGTCTGCAGGCAGAAGGGGGGCTACAAATGACGACGGATGGGTACATTCTCTGACACAATGTTAAGTATTAATACCACGGTTATGCAACTTCTCCAACGCATCGCCTGTCGCGGGTCTCTTTTCTGCTCTCCTTTAGGTTGAACCTTCGTGCGTGGCGCCAATACAACAGCTTCCGTGCCGGACATTGCTGACCGTTGCATTTCATAAGTAGAACCTTCGTCAATGTCTTCATCACACATTTAAACAAGATGAATCAGATAACCTAGCTCTGCACCATACTTCTCATACACGAAACCCGCATCATAAGGAGGGTTTCCTGATTGGGTCAAACGATGGGATGCGCCATGAATCCACTCTATGGCCATCTTTGTCATGGACATCGAAGCGATTGCCCCACTCGTCGTCGTGCAGCAGAAGATTGAAGTTTCTCTGCAGTACCCAAGTTGGCGAGACCCTCGCCCTCCCACACCGTCTGTATTGCCCAAGCTGGTGGTCTGCCGGTTGTATGATGATTCCGCTGACTCGATGTCTCGGTTCTAGGATAAGCGGTAAGAAGTAGAGGTTCTCGGTGGCGATGTACTCGCTTTCGAAGCGGACCAACTCCCAAAAGACGTGTTCTCGACCGAAGGCAACTATGCGCTTTGAAGCTTCCCACTGCTGATAAATCCAGCCCCGACTTACCAGCCGGGATGATCCGATCTCTTTTTTATATGCATCATTCCAGTGCTGGGGTATCCAGGTATCGTCTCCACTACTAGGGCACTGCCAAGGTGATTTGTCGGACATAGGGATGGCACCATGGAGACCCTTCATCTCAGGGACATTGTTTTCAGCCTCGACCCAACCTGATGGGAGAATAGCGTGGTCTCGCTGTGAAAAGAGCCGGCGATGGCTATCCTCAGAGACAGCCGCAGTGAGGGTGCATTCTGCATGGCGGTAGACCTGAAGCATAGTCCTTGACTCAAACTCCCAGTCCTTTATTGAGTCCTGGATAATGCAAATAGAGTCGATCCAAATATAGGAGATTCCGATGCTTTTGGTGAACTGAAGCGCATCCCTGAACGTTTTTGGTAGTTCCAGTAACGGAATTTGCTTCTTTAGGGATTTAATATTTGCCATAGTGGTAGTGAAAATACAGGATGCCCCCGGCCCCCAGCAGTAGCTTAGTGTACTAGTGTATGGTCCCGTTGGTGTGGTTTCTGAAGTCTCAATAACTCTGGCGCCGCCGCTGTCCAGTACCTCAACCAGCCGAATTGGGTACCAGGACGCCGCTTTGGAGTCTATCTGGCATATTGTATGGTAAGACTTGCAACGCTCCAAACAATTCTTGACGAACCGTGCGGTGTAATCCGAACCGGTGCTATTGTTTGAGGTATCGCTAATCACATCGCGTAGCTTAGGGTGAACATCATTGTGTTTTCCAGTCTGGGGTTGTGCGAGAGTGGTGCCAAAGTTTGGAATTACATGGGATTTCATGACAGCAATGACACTTCAATGTTGGTCGCTGCTAACAAGAACTCCCCGTGGGAAATCGTATAGTTGTACGTTGTCTTTCTGGGCCGCGGGTCCCGAAGGGGCGTTTGCAGTTGGCGCAGAACATGATGCCGTAACAGATGTGAGCAAGTGCGAAAGTGATGGGATCTTGACTGATTTCAGAGCATCTGAAAATCGATGGTGCTGACCTAGGTACGTCTGTCCACGGAGCTTGGCCGCGCCCATTCGAATAGGGTCACCAAGCGCAGGTACCACTTCAGACAACCAATATTCTGTATTACACGATGACTTTGCTAAGGTTTCTCGGCCAAATGCCGCCTCGTCTGCTAGCACAACATTCTCTAGGGCTCGTCTCCCGCTGCTGCTCATGGCATCTACTGGCTTTTCGTTGCTGCCGAGAGTTCTCTGTCGTCACTGTTTTGTTGGCATCTTCTCTGTACTTTTCCCTCCATAATATCCACAACTCACTGTCCGATGCTTGGTAGATCTTTGAAAGCGTAGCTGCTGCCTCCAGTGATAACCACCAGGAAGTCGGATGTCTCTGGAATATGATTAATGAGAAAGTGGTCATTAAACGTGTACATGGGGTCATGGAGATGTCGAAGACCTCGTCCGCAAGCTCAGGCAGGCTTTTGGCTGTGAATCTCTGTATCACAAGGAGTACCAGTCTTCGTATTGTTGTGTTCTTCTCCTCTGGCCACCTCGTTATACGCATGCTGTGTTCTTCCCCATCTGCCTGCACTGCAGGCTTAGTATAAATATTTGCTCCCCGGTACCCAGACTTTAGCCACCTCCTATTGTTCCTCACGAAGCTATAGAGACTGCTTCCTAAACCATTACGCATGTTGAGTGTCTAAGATAGTAAATTCCGCAGAGCGAAGCGGTTACATAGTAAGGACGACCATAAGATTTTAAGTATAGCAACACATCTAGCCGTTGTTTCGCACAATCCGTTTAGCCTCTACAATCCAGAAGAACTAGGTTTTCCTTATGCAGCTACATTCACGGGTGCTGATGCCCGTCACACGCCCTCCATCACGGACAAGACTGACGAGGTATACAGGCTCGGCGCCGAAGATGAATTTGACGCACAACCTTCGAGCTTTGTGTAGAGCAAAATGACACGCCTTCCGCTGTGATCCTCAAATTGCTCCAAGTAGAGGGCAGACCAGCAGCCGACCACGGTGGTTAGTCGGGCACACTAGAAGACTTCCTAGTTTGCTCAACCTCAGGAACAGCCTGCTTCTGAGTATACTTTGCGTTGAGGTCAATAGTTATTGGAAACATCTGCTACCATGAGCATGTTGATGACGACCTGCTCAATTGTATACTGTCCTGCTATGAATTGAAGAACATCCAGCCTCTTGTCGGCGATGGTACATTATATCACAACTCCTATGTGCGAGATAGAGCTCTATATTTCCGAGCAGCCCCGTCATAGAAAGCTCAGTGCACCGACAGCCAGCCCTGGATATCTGGTACTAGGACAGTCGGTACGAGGACATCCGGCCCCCGCTCCGGGATTATCTAAGCGACGTGGACGTAACAATCAAAATAGAATCCAAAGACCTAGGCGCGGCCGTAAAAGTCCTTGACGTTAACATCCAAGACCGCATCGAGCAGTTGGCTTACCAGCAAAATGTCGGCGCCCTCCCACATGCCACACACGCCGAACACTCATAACAGCGTCTTGCCTTTTAAAGACTGATATTTCACGTCCGCCTCATGCGCTAGATACGCTCCCATCCAATTGGGATTAATCCATATTTCAGCGTTAATAATGCCGGGGTCTACGCTATCGGCGAGAAGAACGCTCGAGCTAGACCAGTCATCTCTTCTTACGGCCCGCCGGGGCAGGGTCTTGCCTAGGAGTTTGGGCATATTAAATTTCGATAGACTCTCGGATAAGTACCTTTCTAGACGTACAGTTGATATGAGTAGGAGTATTCGGTGGATGGTGGTGAAGTCTGAAAACCTTATCCAGCCTGAAAAGTGTCCGAAGCTGCGCCTCCAGCTCAGGGGAGAGAAACAGCGAGGGGGTGGGGGCAAATCATATTGATCGCAATGCGTGAGGCCACAGAGGTAAGACATCTCCATGTCGGCCTCGCTGTCGAGCAGGGACCGCAACACGCCCAGGTCCTCCCGGAAGACGCCGTTGAGAAGCGTATTCCACCCCCGAGACCGGGTTTGCATCATGGGATCCCCACCCTTCCGTCGGCTTGCATCTGCCTGAGTGCCGGGAGGTTCCCCTGCTGGGCTCTATTAAACGCCGGCGTCTCGATAATCCTTCTTGGCCGGAAAGCAAACATTTCAGCAAAGCCCGGATTACCCACATTGACAACACGAAATTCTTCCTTCCCTTCCACACTGCATACCAGAGGGTTCTCAGGCCGGAAACCATCAAAGGAGGTTTCCATTAGATGCTATGCTTGCATGGTACTTTAATTGTCGTAATATTACGACGACTGTTATGAAAGACTAGTGCTTGGCACTTGGAAGTTCAGACACAATGAAGTTGACGGAAATCGGATGGGTGAGGGACGGTACCGCGATGACAGGATCATAAAAGTCATATGCCTATTGAACTTCAACACATAGTCATCGCATGTGCAGCCTCCGAAGCAGGACAGGATACCTATCTAGGCCTTGAGCAACATGTCTTTTTAGCGGCCCTCAAGAAACTTCATAACCTCTTCGCAAACGAGTTCTGGAATCTCCGTCTGTGGCCAGTGGCCAGCACCGTCAAATATTCTCGTACCCCTATAATTACTCGCTGTCCTCCCCGTCTCAAAGCCTTCAAGCGCTCCAGGGCGCTGATAGTTTCCCCAATCTGAAGAGCCGCTGATATAGGTTGTGGGGACTTCAAATTTCCGGCCCGCAAACACTGCCATGGCAGGATCCAGGTTGCGTGCACTCGTCGAGCTACGATACCAGTTCAACATCCCCTGGAACCCCGTCCGCTCAAACTCCGAGACATACACATCTAGCTCTTCGTCTGTCACGAAAGCCTTTGTCAAATCCTCATCTTCCTTGCGCATATTCTGCTCGACCATGCTAGGCATCGTGGAGCTCAATGGAATCATGTAGTAAGGCGGCATACGCGCCAGCTGATCAGCCGTCCATCCGGTGAGCCTGCCTATGTCGCCATGGCCCTTCCATGCGTAGCTTTTGAGGTGCACATAACCACGAAGAAAGGCCCGCAGTCCCTGTGGGGGGTTCTCCCAGTCGTGCGCAGCCGAAGGGGTGCTATTGTACCACTGGTAATGCTTCACTGGTGGATCTCTCTGAGCAAGACTTGTGTGAACGTCTGGTTCCCTCGGGAAGCTTGATTCAACCGAGGTATCCTTTCGGTTCTCAGACTTAGAAGTCTGATCAACCGTAGGAAGGGCCGGCGGTGCTGTTGGCACGTGGCTCATGAAAACTGCCGCCCTAAATAGGTCAGGCCGGGTGAGCGCACATGCACTCGCTGCGCTTGCACCAAAGTCATGCCCTATCACGCAAGCTGCTGTCTCGTGGCCTAGTGCTCGCACAAGCGCCATGTTGTCCAATACCAGCTGGGTCTGTGTGAACTGTGACAGGTTTGTGTGCGCGTAGCTGCTCGTGTCCCATCCTGTGGTTCGCCCATAACCGCGGGAGTCTGGGGCGACAACGTGGTAACCCTGAGAAGCGAGAGGGAGGATCATCTTCCGCCACGTGTATGCCAACTCTGGATAGCCGTGAAAGAGAAGGATAAGAGGGTTCTTGCGGTCGCCAGCCTCGAGCAGGAAGATCTTAAGGCCACAGCTGGCGACGTCGGTCAAGTTGATGTAGCGTTGAGTAATGCCATCTGGCAAAGGAAGTGGCGGAAGATCAGGCATTGCATGAAAGTTTCGATGCCTTCTTCAATTGAAGTCCGATGTCTGTTTGGTGAATTCGCGAAGGCAAGCAGAAAAGAGTGGTGTTGCACCGATGTCAAGTGATCGCAGGGGATATACTCTCATTTAAGTGAGGGGAAATGGCAGTTCACATTTGCATGCCCTAGGCGCGCCCATCGCTCGGCATGATTTGTAAGACAAAAAAGACAACTCCCAGTTTCAAGGTGGCAGCAGCCAAGATGATCTGGATATCAGGAATTAGGGCTCACGCAGAAGCATACAGCCTTCTGCCCCAAGAACATATGCCAATGTCGGCCATGCGACCATTTGCCCTACTTTGACGACCTTTGCTGCCATCCCTCCGCCAAGATCTCCGCCGCCCTCTCAGCAACAGCATACACATCGGACTGGATATTCCCCCTAGGAATCAACGGGAACAGACTAGCATCCACCACACGCAAGCCCTCCACGCCGTAAACCCTCAGCTTGGGATCCACGACACCACCCTCGTCCCTGGGGAGCATAGCCGCGGTGCCGCAGACGTGGTAGTGCGGAGTAAAGCCGTTCCGCACCGCCTCCTTGGCCTCATCCAGCGTCTGCACCCTCCTCCCGCCATTGTGGATGCGGCGCCCGCCCTCCTTGAACAGCTTGCGCAGGGGGCTGGTGTCGCGCAGCGTCTCGAGCACGAGGGCGTGCCGCGCGTGCAGCTCCAGGTCCAGCGGGTGCGACATGGTCCGCGGGTCCAGCGCCGGGGCCGCCTCCGGGTCGGAAGACCGGATGTGCACCGAGCCGCGGCTGAAGGGGTGGTTGAGCACGGCGACCATGGACGCGTAGAAGCCGTCCTCCTTCATCCCGAAGGTCGCCTGCGGCGACGGGTCCGTGCTGGGCGTGATCTGGAAGGGCGCGAGGGTGTACTGTGCCGAGCAGTCGTCTGGCGCCCGGATCTGCTCGCGCAGGACCTCGTACTGCTTCTTCAGCGCCGCCGGGACGGGCTGGTTGTCAAAGTGCGCCGGGAGGAGCTCGTCCGCGGAGGCTGGGCTTAGATCCTGGTTCTGTAGCGGTAGGAAGGCAGACGCGAGGGCGTGGGTGCTGAGCGGTCCTGCCTTGGCGGTGGTGTAGGCGCCCAGCGCCATCTGGACCACCTCTGGATTTCGCATCTGGTCGCCTGAGGTGGCTGGGTCTGCGACTTCCCAAGAGAATGGGACAAAGCCGTGGTCCTGGAGATTCTCTCCCACATTGGGGTTATCCACAAGACACTCGACGCCGTTCTTCTCAAGGACTTCGGCGCTCCCAACACCCGAGAGCTCGAGGACCTGAGGCGTCTTGATAGCACCCGCGGCCAGAATTACTTCATGGCCGGCTACCACCCGGCGTATCTTACCGTCCTTTGCTTTGAACTCGACGCCGGCTGCTTTGACCTTGCCATTTGAGCCCTTCTCCAGGACCACCTTCGAAACCAGAGCTTCAGTGACTACTCTGAGATTTTTTCTACTCGAAACCTCTTCCGAGAGATATGCATTTCCAGCGTGGCTCCTCTCCTTCGTGGTCGGGTCAATTGTAGCCGGATTGTTGAATGAGCCCACAGCAACTCCGCTGATAGGGTCCCCGATCAGCTTCCTGTTGAGGTTCGTCCATGCTCGCGGCCAGGCGCTGTTGAAGGGAGGGTAACCAGCTCCGCTCCCGTACGAGATCTGCAGAGGACCATCGGTCCCTTGAGCACTTTTTACCACGTAGTCGAGCATGAGCTCCTCTTGTGTTTGGGGCCCGGGTGCCGTGTACGTGTGAAACTTGCAGAAGTAAGGCGCCATTGACTGCCATCCCCAGCCGGGGTTGCCCAGCTTCTCCCATGAGTCGAAACCGGAACGGGACGGATATATCACCATACCGAGGTTGATACTGACAGTTTTAGCATCATTCCTGGATAAATGTGTTCAGCATCATACTTACGCAGACGAGCCTCCAAGCGTCTTCCCCTGCGGTTGACCAAGTCTGCGATCATTGAGCCCAGGCTAACATAGACTGTTAGTTGACAAGATTCAATGTTGGCATCTGCGGCAAAATGTAAATAACACAGCACGGCATACCTGGGGCTCAGTAGAGAAACACCAATCAAAATCGGGGTCGAAATAGGTGCTCAGACAGAGACCTTGGATTTTGACCCTGGGATCCTGCCTGCGATCCGCGCCAGCCTCGAGAACGAGTACCTTGATGTCAGGATTCTCGGTCAGTCGGGCGGCAACAACTAGCCCTGCAGTACCGCCGCCCACGACTACAAAGTCGAACTTCAACGACTCAAGATCCTCCGTAAAAGTCATGTCTGGAGTTTGTGAAGCCATGATGACGAGGCACTTGCAGCAGAAACGGGTTGGAAAGGCGTAGTTTGCGACCACAAAGAGACGGGGTGAAACATGTGAGCATAAAAGCGGCCGTTTTGATTCATATCATATGATGCATCAGATGCGTTCTTATGTAGTTCAATACCCCCCCCCCCCCCCCGCCCAAAAAAAAAAAAAAGTCCCGCCACCGGGTGATGGCTCTTCCAGCCCCCTTCGCTGCCATTGTAGGATTCTGTGTGGGGACTCAAACAATTGAAACAAATTGTAAAGAGCCAGCAGGATTTGAAATGCAGCTCTTCACGCCGTATTTAGTGACGGTCCACAAAGTCCAGTGAGCGATCAGTCCTCACTGGCTGCAGTGCTGGTGCTGTGCCGCGAGACTGCAGCACGCGTTCGTCGCCATGTGGATGTTGGAAATGTGATCCAGTACGGCGATACGCATTCCGCCATGCAGCAAAGGCGGACTTTTGCAATTCAAATTTCCTCCACCGGAACCAGCCAGGGAGAGCGGGAGGCCTTGTTAGGGGGGTAGGAATCACTATCATTGATGCGAGCACCTGCTGGTTCAAAAATGTTGCATCTAAAAGACTTCATCGCATGCCACATGGGGACTGGCACTTCAGTCCGCAACAGGAACCACTCAGCTGCATCCGGGAAAGAGGATCAGCAGGACCTGGTAAGCTCTGGAGCCTTCCTGCGCATCCTGAACCCACACCTGGGCCCAGGTGTGCCAGGTACCAAAAGGCACGGGCCGACTCCGATATGCCCATGTTATCCAGAGTCGCCATCAGACACAGATGCGTTTTTGCCTTTGCTGCGGATGAAAAACGTGAATAAATATTCTAGAGACTCATATGATACGTCAGTTGCAATGACTCGAGTAGCCAAGCTGACCACACACCATCGTAGACCTCGCAGCTTGGCAATCATCTCCGGTCCTGGCGTACCTTTATTGGAAGAGGACGGGTGTAACCCGGTGGAGCCAGCCCACTCGCACCTGTCATCCTTTGGTGGAGACTACCCTACTGGACGTCTGCTGATCCATGGCACAGATGGTTGCGCCTCAGTCGATAGAAAAGTGTTCATTGCTACCAGCATGAATTTGACGGACACGATGACACAGGTCAGATTAAGCAATATTTGAAATGGTTGTGCGTACAGTATATGGTGTGGTAAATGTATGTAGATACTTGACCATCACCGGAGGCGGGAGTGTGGGACCTGCTGAATGATACCTATGCTATGTTTTCTGAAATGTGATAGGTTTCGCAAATCCTGCATGCAGGGTCGGTTCCTTTGAATCAATAGACGTAACCAAGGGGCTCCCGGAGGCCAATCCCACACTCGTGGTTCTGGGCTTCTCAAATGGAGAAGCGTTTACGATGTAATGTTCCCAGTGATTGAACTCGTCTACCAACACCCGTCTCTTCAGTACAGGGAAAAGACGACGCCATGACTATTTACCCAGCAGACACACCAGAGACTCTCAACCCATTAATTGTCACGACAGTCTTCGGGCTGGTGGCACTTCTAAGCTGCATCGGCCGCCTATATGCCCTCCACGCGCGAGATCAGAGCTTTCGCGAGGAAGAGTACTTCATCGCAGCCGCACTCTTCCTCACATATGTCTCGCTAGGGATTCAATGGGCCTGTGTCATACACGGCGGGACAGGAAGGCACATTGCCGACGTGGACATGCCAGACGTCGTCCTGACCCTGAAGCTCATCATACCGTTCGAGGCCCTCTACGGCCTCACTCTCATGTTTGTCAAACTTGCCGTTCTGCGCTTCTATAGCAGGATATTCACCCCGAGCGCGTGGTTTACTTGGAGTGTGAGGATCACTGCTGCGGCGGTGATTATGTGGATGGTTTCGGTTGTGCTTGAGACGTTCCTCATCTGCCGGCCTCTTGCTTTCAACTGGGATACGACTATCGACGGCGTCTGTGGAGACCGAAATGCTGTATTTGTGATTGCCGGGGTCACAAATATGCTGACAGACTTCATGGTCTTGCTGGTCCCCGTGCCATGCATCTTGAAGCTGCAAATGCCCGTAGGACAAAAGTTTGGGCTACTTCTTGTCTTTTGTATGGGGATCCTGTGAGTCGAACTCCGAGCCAGTGTTCACAATCTGTTCCTAATCTTTACGCTAATGCTGTCCTAGTATCACCGCTATTTCTATCGTCCGACTCAAGTCGTTGATGATCATCTCTTTCGATGACCCCACGTGGACATTACCAATGGGACTGCTATGGACAGTCCTGGAACCAGAGCTAGCCATCATCAACGCCAACCTTCCCCTGATGCGCCGCTTCTTCGCCAAGATCATACCAAAGATGCTGTCCTTCTCCCGGTCGAAGAGCACAGTCCAGCGCAGCAAGAAGAACGACTTTGAGAAGCTGAACGAGAACGGCATCTTCTTGCGCACGATCGGTGGTGGGTACATGCAGAGGAACAGCGTTGTCGTTGGCGCGGACGGTACCAAGGCCAACAAGGGCCTCGGTACGACTGGAATCATACAGCAGCGGTCTGTTCGCGTGGACTACGATAATATAAGTGAAGAGGAGGTTGGCTTGTATGGCCAGGATGCCCGTGCCCGGTCGGCGAGGCATGACACATTGATATCATAAATTTCTAGAGATTTGAATGCCCTGCAAAAGGCCTTAACAAATGCAAGCTACTTTGACCCTGGGAAACGTAAGTAGAAGGTCGCCCGGTTATATTCTGGCGCGGTGAACCTCTTCGATGCTGTGTTTTCAGCGTCGGAAGGCAAGGTTTGACACAAGTGCTTCAAGTTCTCCACCAACTATGAACCTCGCCGTTTCGAAGTCACAGAAGCAGGCTTAAATGCAAATCTATTATTCTCTATGATTCCTGCTTGGCGACTCTATAATCTGATGAAATACAACCGAATGGGATTGCCCCTCCGAGGCGCAGACCCCGATCTCCCACAGCCCAATAGCCCAGAACTTCATCACAAAACACCTTCCCTCCGTGCAAGGTCCAAAACAGCATTCACAACCTTCCCGACATCAGGCGTCTTGAACGGCAGCCTGTGGTTCCCCTCCCACTGGATCAGCTGCGTGGTGCCGGGCTCGCACCACTCGGACAGCAGCCACTCGTGGTAGTCCAGCCCGGGGTCCAGCATCCCATGCACATGGATGGTCGGCACGCGCAGGACCCGCCCTACAGCGACATTGCCGGCGTAGTCGAACTTCTCCCCGGCGCCCAGCCAGTCAGCCGCGTCCGGGTCGGGCTGGATGAGCGGGCCCCTTCCCGCCATGAGCACGCCGAAGCGGAAGTCTGCGTCCGGGGCGCCCGTGGCCCTGCGGGAGGCGCCCCCCACCCGGCCCAGGGCGGCCGGGTTCACCTGCTGGCGCAGCAGCACGGAGGCGGCCATCTTGGCGCCCTGGCTGAAGCCCAGGATGCCGACCCAGGGCCCCGTGGCGCCCAGGCGGTCGTCGGCGTCCATGGCGTCGGCGATGGCGCGCTCGTCCAGGGCCCAGGTCTCCTTGGGCTGGCGCTCGACAGCGTTGGGCTCGGTGGTCAGCACCCAGCGCTTGAAGGGCCCGCACTCGGCGTAGACGGTCAGGACGTCCGGCCCCGCGGTGGAAGGGAGGGGCGCCTCGACGTAGACGGTCCGGAAGTGAGCCTTGAGGTGGTAGTCGAGGCTGCGGCACTGCATGTGGAAGATGCGCGAGTTGGTCCCGCCGCCGTGCAGCATGAGGATGCGCGGCAGGCGCAGCGTCGAGGGGTCTGGAGGGGGAAGGTCTCCTAGCTCCATTGTTGCTGGCTGGCTGCTTGGTGTTGTGGTTTGTTTCGGCGAGCCAGTGCGTAGGTTGGATGGACGGCGGGATTATGGTCCACGGGGGCACCGCCGAGAATGACACGGGAGCAGTTTCTCGGGGTCCACGGGTCCGCCAGTCGGGCTGTTTTGTTTTGCTCGCCGGTGTTGTTGGCCGATTGGCGCGAGAGGTTTCGAGATGTGCTGCTCAACCTATCGTCACGCCAACAATTCTGATAGTGTCTGAACTGAAGTGACGTCGGAGTAGTTTTAGGGGCTGCTGGTTGGCATCGAGGTTGATGAAGAATCTAGAAGGTCATGGAAGAAAAATAACGGTGGTTTGTGAGAGGTGAGCAGAGAGTCAGGCACAGAATGCCGGAGTAGCTCTGACTCCGGGACACGCGCTGCCCGACCACTTGCATACAGGTTCGGCAAACGAAGTCAGCGCCGGCGACCGCTGCTGTCAGAATTTAGTGGGCACCGTCTTCTAATCTTCCGATCTTAGTTGACATAGCTGCCAAAGGGGCAGTCAATGTAGCAAAATTGTCTGGAGCATAGCAAACAAACTCTTCAACGTCGCTGCGGCCTGAGAATCCTGCGAGGCAGGTTTGTTCCTTCGCTGCAGTTGGTTCAGCTTAGCAGCGCCGTTGTTTGCTCGGCACCCAATAGACGGGAGGCAACCCAGGATTGTTGCTCGATTCGGCCACAATTTACCGCCTACTTGTTGCATCGTGTACCAGCTTCAGGTACACAACAAGCAGAGGCAGTGTGGTGCGACATGACTTGGGAACTGTAGGCCGAATGAATGGGCTTCTAACCTCCGGGTCTTTTGTGACTGCGAAATTTTGTGACTCGCTCAGTAAGCGTAAAGTGAGACCAGACTAAGTCCATTCTTTTATGATGCACCACGAGAGTGTGTACTAAGCTGACTACCTAGGTATCATGGACGCTTAGACTCTCTTCCGTTCGGTTGACAGGGCAAGTAAGTGTGAGCTGCTCAACAGTGAGGCGTGCTGTTGAGAGTTTGTTGAAACGGCCCCCACATGGAATTCAGTATTAGCCCGGCACACAGTAGATGGAGCTCTCTCCCAGCCACCCCACGTTCGCGGACAGCCCTACGTCGACGGAGCTGGAGCTGGAGCTGGGCTACTCCGTACTCCGCGTCCACAGCCCAGCCCCACAGAATCGCAGACAAGCGTTGCTTCTCGAGCTGCCAGACAGATGCAAGACTGTCTGTCATCTGTCATATCCCCCCGTCAAGCTGTCAAAGCAGGTACCAAAGCTTGGAAGATTGAGGCATCGAATTGCCCAGCCACTGAGTGACTTCTAGAAGCGGTTCGGTTCTTCGTCGCTCTAATAATAAGGCTGCAATGCATGGGTGGAAGAAGAAGCCGTTGGCAGAGATGAAGCGAGCAAAGCAACTAAAATTGGCTTCCCAGCCACCAGCCACCCGACAAACAGACCAGCCCCAACCCGCCTGCCACCAACCCCAGCACCGAGGATCCGGGAAAGAGACCACCCAGCATGCGCGAATCCTGGGCCCAGCAGCATCCTTGCTCCTGGCCTGGCGCTCATTGATCCCTCCAATCCTGTCAGTCTTGTCCTCCCTCTTCTGTCGTCCATTGCTGCCGTTGCGGTTGCGGGCGCGATGACAACAAACTCCAATGTAACTCACCTCTCTGCCCTTTCTAGTGTCTTCCTCGCTTCAACAACAACAACACGTCGCAATGCGGTGACAACCACATCGAACGAACCCCTCCCAGAATGCAAACTAGACCAGCAGGCACGCGCACATTTCGCCTCACCTCCAACGACTGGAACCCGAACAAACAAGCCGCAGCTCTCCGCGCCGCCGCCGCCTCCAATCGGGACCCGCCCGCCGCCAACCCCGTGCGTCGCGGCCCAATTCTACCACCCCGAGCTCCTGAAAGACGGAATTGCTTTTGTCTTGGGACGTGGCACTCAGCCCAGGGTCTTTTGCTGCGGCGTGATTGATCGCATTCCCACCTGACCCGTCCCGCTGGGCTTCTGTGTGTGCGCGCGCGAGAGCCTGTCAGCAACCAATTGCGCCTCGGACGCTGACGGCGGTCGATCGGAACACCAGGCTGCGCGAAGACAGACGTATATACCTACACAGACACAGACTCAATACGGAGGAAAGAGGAGGATAATTGCAGCAGGAGGAAGGAGACGGCAAACACGCAAGGAGGCGCACCTGTCACTACTATACCCGAACAAAAACAACACCACGAACGCTACGCTGTCCGAGACGATTAGACCAAACAGCGAGCCGAGATCAACTCCACGCGAAAACACAGGCACACACATACACACGCGACCCACAAACAATTCACGATGGCGTCCTCGGTAACAGACTCGTCCGTCGTCTACGAGCGGCGCGTCGAGCGCCTGCACAAGTACCACTGGCCCGCCATCCAGCTCAACCTGTGGATGCTGTTCATGCTCGTCGCGTCGTCCGCCATCCTCGGCATCTTCGCCACCTTTGTCCAGATCCAGGGCCAGCTCGGGCTGGGCGTGCCATGGTGAGTTTTTCTGACAGCTCAACTCCCCTACCCACTCCCCGCCACTCTTGCCAATTAATTGCCCTGAAAATGAAACATGTCGACTAACTATCCGCCCCCGTCCAGGTACTTCCCCTACTACATAACCGTCGCCGCGCTCGTGATAGTCTTCATAGTGATCCTCCTCTGGCTCATCTTCCAGCGGCGCCTCCTCCCCTCCATAGTCATGATAGGCGGCTTCATGCTCTTCGTCCTGTGGCTGGTGGGGCTCATCGTCACGAGCGTCCAGCTGTGGGGGCCCTCGGGGAGCGTCTCGGCCAACTGCAACGCCGCCGTGTTCGACCGAAACCCCACGGGCCAGACCCTCGAGACCCTGGCCTGGCTGCAGCAGCGGAGTATCTGCCAGGGCTGGCAGGCCGTCTTCTCGCTGGGTCTGGTCGGCGCTATTTTTCTGTTGTGGATTATGATCATGGCTTACCAGGTCTTTGCGGATAATGCTTAGGGGGCCCTGGTTGGCTTGGGGTTGCGTGTGATGATGTTGTATGTGGTTAATGTCGTTATGCAGTTATGGATATACGGCTTGTCCTTTTTTGTTTTGCCTGCTTGTTTTCTCGATTCCTGTGGTGTACGGTGGTCATCTCCTGGCACATACGTCTGGTCGAGTGTGGGACAGGCTGCGCAGAATAACACAGGTATGACCGCATGGGGCAGCGTCCATTGACGGCTATAACCCCCTCGAGGGCTCACGGTACACCCTTCGACATCAGACGAAGTTCGGTTTGCATTATAGGAGTCTGGAATGGCGCAAGGCTTGGGATTGCCCACGGGCAAGGACATTTGGTTTCCAGTTGATACTGTATTACACACGTCCAAAGGACATTTTAAGAACAAATAGCAAGATATTAACACTGTACGCTGTAACTCGTAGTACACAGTGATCAAGTGAAGCTTCCATTAGAGCTAAGCGTGGCACACCATGTACAGGAACTCATGTTTGCAGTATCACTTGGACTCATTCATGATCATGCGGAAGTATCATTTAAGGCCATCTATCATGGCAATTAAAACACGTAGTATCGTCAACTCTGTGTCGTGCTGTAGGAAGAGTGCCTATACCATCCCAACGCCAGGTGCCTCAGACAGCACCATCCAAATTACCGCATCTCCTTCTTCCAAAAACAAACTTCCCGTGACGGTGTATGTACAGAGACCTAGTTGGAGATCTTGGGGTCGACCTTCTTGCCGGTGGCCTTCTCGTAGAGGCCGCGGGCACCGTCGGTGATCTTCTCAGCGGTATTCTTGTTGACGTCGTGGCCTGACTTCTTGGCACCGAAGGCGAATGCTGGGAAGAGGGGCAAATATTAGCAGGTTGGTCCTTTTTGTTTTGGTTTCCGGGGAATTGGGACGGTCTCTGGCTTGGTCTAGTCTGGTCCCGACCCATGGGGCCCGGGCGGCAGGAGGAGATAGATGGGGAGACTCACCCTTGTCAACATAGTCCTCCTTCTGGCCAGCGGGGGCACCACCGGCGGCGGGCTGCTGGGAGGTCTTGTTGGTGAAGGCGTCCATGATGATTGGTTTTTTGGGGGTTGGTGAACAAGGAGTTATTGGTAGAAAGATCCGTGTTGTTTGGAGGAAATTGGCTGTGATGGTGATGAGGATGAGATGAGGGGAATACAAAGGATGAGTCCAGAGACAGCCAAGAAGGGGATGCTTTTATATTAGCTCTCGAGGCGGTTCACTAGCCGGAGCTTGAGCACAATGGGCAGTAGCGTGAATCTTGACGTTGGAAGAGCAAGCATCAAAGCAAGCACGTGTGAGGTGAGATGAGGTCAATGGCTCCCTCCCGCCTTGATACCATATCCAGGTCTGGTAGTTTGGCGCAGTTGGCGGGGAAAGGGAAAGCAGGCACAGAGCAGGGTCCGGTCGGGCGATTACATCACCGGGTTTCGCAAGCCTGAGATCTGGAAACAACGGGGGAGGGGGGGAGGAGCTACATCCAGGCATGGCTACAGCTCAACTCCCAGTCACCAGGACTATGGCCCGTTTGTACCACAGTACTCATAGAAGCTTAGAACGCCAGAAACGCTCAACTACTTACGTACGTACCCTTGCGGTTTTCTAAAGTTGGTCGCAGGAAGATCTACATCCCAAGCTGCCCCACTAGGAGGGAGGGGGGCAGATCAGGCTTGACCCAAAACCACGGAAACAGACAAATGCCTGTGATGTGATCGTCCAATTTTCTGGCTTGCGCGAAGGGCAATGCCACCAAGCAGGTCTAAAGCAGAGGCGCAGAGAGATTAAGTGAGTGCGGGCAGGCTCGGGCTCCCTCCCCGTCGTTTACACTGTACAGTCCAAGGTTCCTGGATCGGGGCCCCCTGAACCACCTTCCTCAGACATGACGTCATAGGCGATTGTGACAACAACGCAGGCGCGACATCCGGCAACGGTCAGGAGCAGGTTGTTGGAATTCAGGTGGTGGGCATCCGGTAGGATAAGGGATACAGAAAAAATGTCGAGCAAGGGTTGGTTTGTTGCTACATGGTAAATGCGAAGGCAACTAGTCAGTCAAGTCAGTACCATGTGAGCACGATTCTTGGGTATGTGTGGATGTATGCATGTATGTGTGCGCATACATATTAGACGCAAAAGGCACCCGCCGGCTGCTTCATGAGCAGCTGCAATCCAACAACCGACTTACCCAGGGTATACCTCACCAGCCTAGATTACCATTCCGTGTGTGGAGGAGAGAAATAACGTAAATCATGTGGATGAACAGTCCATCTCAGTCTGGTCTGTCCCGTCACAGGCCGGCATCACCCCCATTATTCTGCTCCGCAGATACACCCCCACCCAGAAGTTGAGGCCCTCACGGGGTGATTGTTTGTTGCCGGACATCATCCAATTCACTGTGAACACCGTTCCCAGGCCGCAGCCAAACCCCCAACTCATACTCAAATCATTCCGATCCTGACCACGCCAGAACCCATGCCGAGGGTATCTTTTTTGCCGATTCCTCTTCTGTTATTTTACACGCCTACCGTGAAAGCTTGTGATTCCTCAATAGCACTCCGGATTTGATCTGGCAGAAAGACGGTTAGCAATGTAGATTTCACAGGCAAAACAAGGGTTACACTAGGCTCACCTCTCATCCCGCCCAGGGCTTCGAACGCCGTGGAGTAATTAGACAGGGTGGCATAGATGCTGGAAAGGCCCTGCTGGAGCCTGACCAGCAAGCTATTAACCACGAGCGGCCGCGGCGCGCCCGCGCCATTGCCACTACCATTGCTATCGATGACGCCGCCGCTGTGCCCGTTGTTGCTGTTGGGCACGGCACCGCCGCCGGCCCCGCCCGCGATGCTCGCTACCTCGGCGCTGTATGGGTACATGCTCTTGGTCTTCTGGTGCACCATCAGCAGCGCGTACGCGCACTGCATCGCACAGCACGCAAACGACGGCATAGTCCGCGGGCTTACGGTCGCGCTCGTGGGCGAGAGGAAGCACGGCGCCGGGGGCCCTCCTGCTCCTGCTCCTAATCCTCCAACAACGCCTGCTCCTGTATGGGCGTGCTGTGCTAGCGAGTTTTGTTGTGTTTGAGGCGCTACGCCTGTCGGATTCGGGAAGGGCAGCTCGTCGAAACTGTGGGCAATATTCAGCGCCGACTTGAGGCAGATCTTGGCGCTCTGGTGACTGCTGAACGGAAAGTTTGCCACCTGCTGCTGTTGCTGAAGCTGCTGTTGCTGTGCCGTCATCATCGCCGCCTGAGTTTGACCAAATGGCGCCGTCGCCACTGGGAAACCTGTCGCCAAGGGCCCGGCTCCGTCCGAGGACGGCGACCTGATCGAGGACGATGCCCCGCCGCCACCAGTGCTGCTCGTGGGCGTAGCGGAAATACTGGTGAAGGGGTTCGCGAACGAACTACAACTGCACGTGGGCCACCGGCGGGGCTCGTCGCCGCCGGTGTTGTCGGCATCGTGCAGCGACTTGAGGTCGCAATGCTTTCGCGAGAATACAGGGATGTCGAAGAAGGCGCAGTATCGGTGAAGCTTGATTCGAGCACTGTTGAGCTTAATACTGGCCATGCACCGCAGCGACCGTGCCACGACCGCTTCTCCCGGCGCCACGGGTGACGTTGTCGTCGCCGTCAGCAGCCATGTCTCACTATGTGACAGCAGAGGCTCTATCAGGGCCTCAAGCTCCTTCATCCGCTCGTAGATCGGGTTCATGTCCGCGTTGTCACGCACCGCCTTGTTCAGCTCGATGACAAACTGCGTCGATGCCAAGATGGCCCGCTGTGCCTGGATGTAGGCAGCGAATGCCTGAGTAACACAGGTCAGTTGTGCATATGCAGGGCGGACGATTTTAGAAGGTGGAGCATGAGTTTTGTAGATTCCATACCTCTGGATCCGCGGCAAAAGTTGGGAATTTGGCCGTATAGCTCGGTGAGAAGGACGCGAAACTCGGCTTCTGGATGACGTTAGAAGTCTTAAGGATGAATTAGCCACATACTCCGAACCAAGGTATCCTTACCACATTGCTTACTATTGCGCCTTGCGCGACACAGACATACTGTAGGGTGAGAAAACGTCAGCAAACCAGATTCAAGTGCTTGAAAGGTGCGGATAGAGCGCTCGTACGGTCATCCACCAAATCCTCCTTCTCGCTTCGGAGTATTCGTCCTCCGTAGTACACGAGTGAAGCGACATGTCCATGGCGGCCATAAGGGCCTGACCAGCCCGGTTCTGCATTTTCTTGATGTTCCCCCGCTGCGCGTATTCATACACGCTCAGAACATCCAAGGCGACAATGCTCTCGAGGTCGACTGGAACGCGCGAGTGGAACGGTTGGCGGAAGTTGTGGATGTGCTCCTCGCTTAGTGGACGCGATGGGTCGATGGCGCTGTCCGGGATCTCTTCGTCGCTCTCCATGGTCTCGAAGGCCGTTTGAGCGAAATACTGCGCGTACTTGCGCCGGAACAGCTGGGATTCGCGGGAGGCGTGGTTGGCATCTTCCGGGCAGGGGATCAGGGCCAGGATGGCTGAGATGGCCAGGCTGATGGGAGAAGTGGGCTCAAAGCCCTCTTCGAAGACGTCGATCTGGTTCTGCAGGCGTGGGATAGGCCGGTCCACTGGGATGTGATCTGGCGGAGGGAGGATTGGGAGGAACGGATGTATGAAGACGTAGTACGCGTCAAGTCTGCGATGATGCGTCAGTAAGGTGGTGGGACAGATTCTGGGGAGTGACCGGAAGGTCATGGGAGCTTTACATGGCGGCATCGCTCTGGTATGATCTGACCATGGGCACCGCATGCGATGGTGTGCCCGTGCCGGAGACATCGGAATTGAAGCCGTTCCCTAACGCGGGACCGGTGCTGTTCATGAACAGGCTGTCAAAGATGAGATCACTATCCTGGACCCAATCTTCGAGATGCTTGAGACCGGCGCCAGGGTCGATGTAATTTTGAATCGATATGGCTGTGCATCGAACGAGAGCATGCAGCGGTCAGCGCAAGCTCAGTGTGCCAACACCAGTAGGGAGCGGCCCAACTTACGGTCACGGGGCACATCTGCCGGCTCTTGCGAGAGCAAGGCGAAGACATTATCGGGAAGCTGCTTAGGCTCATCACTGCGAGCTGGCCTCGGCTTCTTGCGACATCGAGGGCCGCCACGTCGGCTGGGAGTGTACACACAGTCTCGACTTCTACTCTGGCACTGCAGAAAGGAGGCATTTCAGATGAGTTCTGGGTCACAATCACGACCGGATGTCTAGGAATTCAAGGGAGAGAGGGCGCATACAGTTGCACACGGCCTGCCGCCATCACAACGAGTCCGAGCAGCGCGGCTGCAGTCATGGTCAGCCAGAGATCACCGGTCAACAACAAGGCGATGGGGGCCAAAACAGCAAGCAAAGCAAAGCAAAGCAAAGCAAGCATGAAGTCCGACTCGACCAATCCGGACAGCGCCGGACCGGGCCATCACGGAGGGGTCGTCAGTACAAGAGGTGCATGGAAGGGGGAGTCATTCGCCGGGCAGGGGCGCGCGAGAAGGAGGTGTGGGCGGGTTCGCGGCCGGGGAAGTTCGGGCGCGCGACAAAAAAGGATGGCGTGACGTACCAAGCCAGACAGGCCGATTTGACCGGGGGCGCGGCGAACTTCTTCTTGGTCACGCCACCGGCGCTGGCACTCGGCGCGGCGGCGGATGCAGAGGAATGCTCCGCCATGACGGGGTTTGCTGGGTCCTTTAGGTCCATCAGAAGACGGTGGCTGTCGGGGACAGGAATTGGGTGGACCGAAATCATTCGTCCGGCGTATGGCTCGTGGAGTTAAAGGAAAGCAGACGCCGGGCAGCAGCAGCAGGGCAGGGCAAGGGCAGGTAGGGGTAGGTAGGTTAGGGGCCCTAATAAGGGTATTTGATGGGATGCGATGGGATAGGATAGGTAACGGTGGGACGGGGATAGGTTAGGTTAGGTTAGGATAGGATAGGGACAAGGACAGGATGGATCCTGAGTTCCAAGCACGCGCGGAAGATCGGCCGGGGGTCGGTCGGCGGCGATAAGGACTCAATCTCCCACTCAGGTCGCGAGCAGCTCTGACCAAAAAAAGCCTTGGGACAGGGTGGAGGGGGACTGGACTGCAGGAAGTGTGCAGCAGAAGCGTGCAGCAGGACGCGCAGCTCACAGCTCAGCTCAGGCTCTGATGGTTCTGGGCTCTGGGCCATGGGCTGGCTTCTGGCCCTCGAGACAATGCGCAGGTTTTGAGCTTGATGACTCGCAGCTGGGCGAGACGGTGGGCAGGGATTGGGTTCGAGGTCAGAAACCAGGGGAGCGGCGAAAAGTGTGGGCAGGACAGAAGTAGGAGGCAGGAATCAGATCAGATGAGATCAGATCAACAACTCTTGAGCAAGCCTGTTGCATACAGCATAACAGGATAACACATGTTGCGTTTGATGGGAGACGCAGCACGGCAGAAAGACTGACTAACCGACCGAGCAGAGCAGGACTGATGGGTGATGAGCAAGCAGACAGACAAGGCAAATATCGGATTCGGGATCTGGCATGTGGTCCTTGGCCCAGGCCCTCTGGCCCTGTGGCCTGGTCCTGGCTGCTGTGGTTATGGTTCTGTCCTGGTCCATGTCCTAGTCCATTTTCCATGATCCACCTGCATCTGAGGAGTAACGCAGTGAAGAAGCAGCTTGTGGCAGCTTTGCCTCCGCACCTACAGTACCTGACAGAAGAGACTTGGCCCTTGTCGGTGGTTGTGGTGGAAGGCGAGCAAAGGCGGGGGGAGCAACGGGAAGGGACACCTGGAACTCGCCTCTCCGATCTTAGCGAGCAGTGTTTCACGTGCTTCCCCCGACTTTCTCTTTCTGCCAGGTGTGCGGAAAAGGCCGCACACTACCCATGTACCCAGGTACAGCCAGAGCCAGGCAAGACATGAAAGCCACACAAGCCGCACCTGCCCGTGGACTGACTAACTGACTGTTCGACTCATGCGAATCCAATCGGAGACCAATCCAACTTGTCGCACGAGGGCGTCCTTGGGAAGGTGGGGCTCCAAGCAAAGCATGAGACGTGATAGGGCTGATCAGGGACAAGGGACCCTCTCCCCCTCGATTTTCTTTTTTGGCCCCCTCATCAACTGGAGTCCCAGCAACAAAAGCTCCCAGCTCCCCCGGCCAAGGTCACCCTGCCACGAATTGGCCTGTCAGGGGCTGTCAGAGCTTCCTTGTATGGCTGGCTGGTGAATTAAACACGGTGATCATACAATTATGAGTTATACTATACCAATCAGCCACGTCTTAATCCCCCCGCCCGTACCTAGACAAAGTTGCCACCCCCACATATCCCTCACCTTTCTGCGAACACAACAAGCCTTGCAAGTGAACAGCTTTCTTACCTGCCTGGCTTACCTAGTGTCAAGGCACTGTAGCAGCAATTGCCTCCTCCTCCAGCCAGCTACTGAAACATTGAGACCGTGCTGCAGTCCCGAGCACTTGCCTTGCATGATCGACTTGGCAAGCTAGGCTTTGGAATCACCGGCTCTTGATACGCGATGCAGCAATGGCGTTCATGGCTGCAATGCAACCTATTGTCCATACACGCACATCAACCAAACTCACAGCCCTCACCCGTGGCACCCGAAAACCACAAGCTTTATCATCCAGCTTGATTACTGATAACTCAATGGACAGATGGAATGTCCGGGTGACGGCACTTACAAAGTCGCCACAGCCATTGAATGTAACCGTAATTTCAGCATGCGCATGTATCGACCTGTCTAGTCCAGTAACGGGAACAAAAGATAAGAAGCATCTGATGTTAGAGCTGATGTGCCGGCATTGGACCGGGCATAAGGTTCGTTCGGATTCACCTCTCAAACATCCATGTCGGCACGCAGCTCGTGGGTGGTCTAAGAAGCCTGCAGGTCCTCGGGGCCGTCACCTCCACATGGTCACCGACTGTTACCCCAGATGGCCAAACGGGGCGCAATCCACGCCACCGGGCCCAGATCGAGCTGCCAGGATTTCCAGTCACATCGTGTTCCATCCACACAATCTCCCAGACGTCACCCGCATCAGCGCCCCCAAGGCAATTCGCCCCGGGGACGTCACAATCTTGACTTGTGGTACCCAAGTGGCATCGGGATATTCGCTGATCCGCGCGCACATGAGATTTCGCCTGCTGTGCGTGGTGACCAGTAACTAGAAGGAAAACTGGTGCGATTGCAGGTGCTCGGCTCTTGCAATCCACACCAAAACCATCACGAACTATCCGCCGGGCATCTCTCGGAACACATAGTGCGCTCATTTCTAGATATGTTGGCGCCCCCATTTCGATCGGAAATTGACGATATGTGCACTCCGGGTATGGACCGGGGATGACTCTTGGCACAAATATTCCTTCTCCAAGAACTTAGGAACCATATCACCGGGTCCCCCGCGCGCGCGCGCGCATGTGGGTTGCTACTGTACCTGTAGGATGGGATGCAGGATTACCGGCATTTGTTGCAGTGTAACTTTGACCCTACCTTGGTTGACACATGATAACAACAGCGACATGAAACAGGTGGACTACCAGTTGACATTGCCCACCCAACCTGCCAACTTGGCAGGCAGCCAACCTGCATGCATGTCAATACCACAGCCCTACACATATCCCAGAATCAGTCTGCCTAGTGCCAGCTCTGTCGTTCGCGCCACTCGTGACCCTCTTTTTGACGCATTAAATGAGGCGAGGTAGATTTACACGTGAAAAGCCAATGGAAAGGCAAGATGTCAGGTGGCAGTCCGTCAACGTAGCAGAGGACAGGGTACACCGCGTGCTAGGAAATGTGCCGGGCTCGGCCATATCAAGTTCAATACCACGTAAGGCCCGAGCCGGGAACACATTTCATGCTAGGAGAGCCGGTAAAATGCAGATTCCGTTAAAAAAAAATTAAGCTCCAAACCAACAAATTCTATTTTAGCCAAGGTAGGAAGATCAACAATTGTCCGCAGGTATCCTCACATCACGTGCTGCCACTCGACATCTACCTTCTCGAGTCTAATCTGGTGATCTGCACATGGAGACCATATGTGGGTACCGACGATTGACAGCTATAGCAGTCTCTCACTATGAACCTTCGCCGCCTGTGATGGGAGGTCGGTCGATAAGCGTACGTGGACCTCGGGACCCGGTAGTCGAAGAGCCGTCGTCTAGGCTTGTAACGGACTCAGCGGCACTCAATTAGACAACGCTTGCTCTTGGGCGCCATCATGAAGAAGATCTTTGGTTCCATGTCGTCGTCACACATGCCCTCGAGGCTGGACACCTTCGCCTCTGGAAACTCAGTGAAGAACCGCGCGACGGCCAGTCTCAACTCCAGCTTAGCCAGGTGGATCCCGAGGCATACTGTGATGAGGCCAGACAGTCAGCCAATCTGTCAAAATTACCCGTGCGCGCAGGTTGCCGCTCCCGCCGCGACTTGATATGAGCAGGAATAAAGAAACAAACAAAAAAGGACTTACTGCGCGAGCCGCCTCCCCATGCCATAGACGCGTCCCTCTTCTCCTTGGTCGCACCCGCCCACCGCGACGGATCAAATCTCTCCGGGTCGGGGAAGATGCTCTTGATCCTGTGTATGCTATATGCCTGTGTCGATACGACTGTCCCACCAGGCAACGGATACCCCGCCAGGGTCGCGCCGCCGGCCGGCACAACGCGCGGGAGCCGAGGCGTAGAGCCGCAGCGCCTCGTCGAACTGGATATTTTTCCGGACGACGTCGGTGGTGTCTCGGAAGCCTGGGATTGGGATGTATAGCCCGATCTTGGCTATCAGGGGGAATGTCAACTTCTCTTGGCGCCGGTCCTGATGTGAGTCTCCAGGTTCTTGGTATATTCATTTTCTGCTGATGGTCAGACAGATCAAGATATGGTTTGAAAATACATAGATGAGGCCCACCTCGCCGGACTCAAGTGTTCGAAATGACTCTCCAAAGGTGAACTCTCCAAAAGTGTCAGTGGCCAAAAACAAGAACCACTCCAAGATGTCGGTCGCCCCTCGAGTCTTCGTTTCTTCTTTCATTCTTTGGATGGCTAGTTCGACTCGCTGCTCAACAACAGGGTGAAACACCTTTTGGTCTCAGACAGCCCCGGGCCCTGGAGCAGTCGACGATGGCGGCGGTGGAATTCGATATCCGTAGTGCTGAAGACATTCTCGGTGCAGGTGCCAGGGGTAGCAAATGTTCTATACCACGGTGCCTTTGCATATGTCGCCTTGACCGAGTGAATCTCATTGGCAGCTTGTACGTCCAACACGTCGACCTCGTGAGGACTGATGCGGACGACAGGACCTGAACAACAGCCGGATCAACTTCGAAATTTGCATACTGGTGTGATTTTGGATCGACTCACCATATTTCTTGTGCAAGGCGTGTAGATACTGCGTCTTGCTTCCTCCTAGCCAAAGTCGTTTTAGAACAACGTCGGTGTATTTTGAGTACCATGGCCCTGGCTCTTTAACAAGTGGGTTTAAGTGTATCTTCGCAAACAGCAAGACACCGAGTGTCGCCAACACGAATATCACCACGCGGGCTGATGGTAGGCACTCCGTTACGAACTGCATAGCGGCCATCTTCTATATGCACAGAGTAAACTGCTCTTGTACCGAAGTGTGAGCAAATCGGGGAGCTCAAGATCCAAGACGGCGGCCGACACAATTCGAGCGACTCTAAGGTTGTCCCAAGTAACAAGACTCTCTGAATATGAAGAGCAAATGGGATTGTGTGCAATTGCGATCCCGGTAACTATATTTGTGAAATCGAGTGCTTTTGCAGCGAACATTAAAAATGTTGCTCCAAAATAATAATGCACCGGGATGGGTTTCCCAGAACAAAGTTTTGGACCGTTGGCGCACAGTACGAGCGCCCAGTATATTATTAGCTTGTCTCGGAGTTTTAAGAGTAGGTGCGGTAGTGGCCCGTCCCGAGAGTCATGCCCTGCCCTGCGTCCCCTGGCCAGAGGGCACCTCAATTTCCCCAAGAGTTGCCTGCGAGTCAGACGCTAGCGATGGCTGTTTCGAACAATCCACTTCCCCTTTTGCTGTCGCCGATATGAAGAAACCACTTCCTTGTCAGCAGACCTTGTCAACGGCGCGTTGAAGGGGCTCTGGGAATATTCTCATTAACATTGAATAGTCACTGTCTAAAGGCTTGTATAGCGGAAGTCACTGTAATTGCCCGCAATTTACATTGTCCCTTGTTCCACTGGGACAACCACTCTTGTTCCGGCTTAGGTAGAGGAACTCAAAGGACACAAATAGTCTACAATCCCACTTCTCTGCTCTTTTGCATCCTTGTAGTCTGAACAAACAGGGAGCAGAGTTGACACACAAGGAATTGCAGAGGTGACAGAAATTCGTCAACTGGTACAGGTCGGTCACTGCAGCCTGCTAGAGCTGTCATGTGACCACAGGCAACAACCAGCCAACAGCTGCATGACCTGAGCTTGGCTTACTACCTTTGGCTCAATGGATTCGGTCTGTAGCTACTTATTCATCACTTCCCCAACTGCAGTCTTCGAACGTAAAAAGATCACTTGGTTTTGCCCTTGATTGTTTGTTTCCATCAGGACAATGTACAAGACTTCAGCGCACCTTGCTCCTCCGATGCTAGAGCGCCGTGTCCAAAGCCGAGCCGACAGCCCAGGGGCACAGCCGCCATGCGGCAAAACGGCGGAATGAAGCCTATTTCCCTTTCGAATCTCCCACGAGACATGATATTGGGTGTTCTGGGTGAAATACTTCCGGCTGGACCCGTCACCGCCTACAAATCCTCCGCCGATAAACCGATGGTCAGCCCCGGGCACCTGGAATGCAGGACTAGTTTATTAAATGTTTGTCTAACTTCCAGGGCGTTTTACGAGCTTGCGATCCCTTATCTATACCGTAACCCGCTTGTCAAAGACAAATGGGAGTTATTTCGGTTCTTTTGTACGCTCGCTAAACAAGCCGATCGCCGCCCTATGGTTCGGTCTTTCGCTTGGGCCAGAGTCATGTGGGAAGACGATACCGATGCTGTATCAAGTATACGTCATCTAGAAGACGAGGCTTTCATTCGCGCGGAAATCTGGGACTCGATCAAGGATGACTGGCCGCGTGACCCTGTTGCCTTAGAAATCGTTAAGCTCCGCGAGTACGACGCCCCTGACACGGATCGCACATTTTGCACTACTCCCGAGCTTTTTTCCAAGGGGCTATATGCGCAAGGTCACCCTCTTGTCAAGCCCATTGTACCAGAATCTTTCTCCCAGTGTATTCCCTCTTCTTTCAGCGGCATTCTCAAATCCTTCACCAACTTCATCCCAGGAGGAGTCGCACTTCCAAGCCTACCTGTCGAACATCTGGAGGCATTGTGTTGCGCATTCCTTTGTGTTTCGTGACCATCACTGATTCATTACCTCACAGTGGGTATTAATGGACCAGACACTATCAAAGACTCGAAGCTTCTCGGCTCTGTATTGGCAATGTGCCCCCGGATCAAATGCCTGTTCATGCTCAATGGGGCCATAATCGATCGATCGTCTGGCATTCACCCTTGCGCTCAATTCGATGCCCTATTTCCTTTTCTTGAGCGGTACGAATTGGGAAGCGAGGGGGAGATCTTGAATAGGGTTCGACCGTATGGTCGCCTCTTCCTTCACGATCTCGAAATATTGACCATCGAGGGTCATAGCAACATCACAGCCAGTAACGACACTTCGTCAATCCTTGCCCTTCTTTTTATGAATTCACCTCTGCTTCGTCGTGTCGAACTGAAGCATCCGCCACTATTCAGAGAAAACTTTTGACTCGCTGCGGCAGCCAATGGAGACCGAAACACTGCTCACTGACGGCGCGTACATGAGGTTTCACTCTTGTCAGCGGATCAACCCCAGGATGATATGGCAGATATAGTGGCGTTCTTCCCAAACCTAGTCTCGCTCTATGCCGAGTTTAGGGATGGTTCAGACCGCCCCGCAGACTTACACTTACCGCCAGAAGCATCAGAGGCTCTGCTCAAAGTCTCTGGGACGCTACAGAGACTTTCTCTGACGACCTCCCCGGAGACCTATCCGGCGAAAGGCCACTGGATCATGCTCGAAATCTATCCATCTTCATTGTCGACCTTGAGTCCAATGACCAAGCTGAAGGATCTAACGACGGAGTCTATCTGGATCTTTGGGACGGAGAATCCGGCCGTTGGTCTGCAGCTCCCGCATCTCCTGCCCCCGTCTCTAGTTCGACTGCACCTGATCGACTACTGGGGCAACTACGACCCAGCTAAGTTTTATCCCGAATTCCCTAACAGCTGGACTCTTCTTGAAATTTACATTCATGTCTTTGGGGCTGTCTGTAGTCAATGCTCGGCGCTTCTTCCAGAGTTGATAGAGGTGACATTCACTTCAACTTGCTTCAACTCTCATCCGCAAACGACTCTCTCCAATGGTTGCAAGGCTCAACAAGATGAAACACAAATTACGGAAGACTCTATGCAAATAGTGAGGGTGTTGTTTGAACAAGTAGGAATAAGGTTTCGCCTGATATTGCAAGAAAATGCGACGTTAGATTGATTCACAACGACGTCAATGCTCGAGCAGTTAGAAAAGTATGATTTTGGCATTTGGAGCTACACTATCTGTCACGATTTTTACCACTGCACTATTACGGAAAAAGTGACGCCCCTATTTGCCACAGGCACATAGTGTATATATTGTGACACGAGCTTTGCCTCCGGTGTCTGATTCGCAACCACGGTATCTATGTGATGAATCCGCAAGGCCGCAAGCCCATCTTGCGGGATGGGCCCGCAGCACCTGTACACGAATCAAGCTACACTTTGAAAGAACTATGTGTGTAGAGGTATGCAGAGCTGTGTAGATTTTGGCTACGCAAAGCGTAGTCAAGCCACAGGGGGCTCCGCTAAGAAGTTTTCGATTTTTTTTTTAAGTGTGGCAGTGTTACGGAAATAATACATGTCTGATCTGTTCCTTTGTCTTCCTTTGCGACGAGGGTGGCGAATTATAATGAAGAGACTTTCCGACTTTGGCTTGTTGGACTGCGACGTTTACTCAATTTACACATGATAGAAAACGGAGCTCGGGATCTGCCATTTCTTCATCGCGACGTGCCCAGCTCATCTGCATTGCATATCTCAGGCTCAGAGCGTTTTCGCATCGTATGCATGCCAAGAGAAGGGCACCAACCAACGTTGTTTGCCCACAATTGACAGGTCAACTAAATACCCCCTGCAAACCGATTACCTACCTAACTAGACAAGTCCTGGAAGTGTCCCGGGCGACTGCCGAAAATCACGCAGACTGGAAAATATCAGGCAGCATTCCAACTCAGCCAGCGTCGGCCTACCCAGCTCTTTCTGTCCACCCACCCATACAAAGGAAATAGGTATCAATACTGCCAAAAAGCTTGTACACCTCAGATTCTAACTAAGATTACCCCACCCTCTGCATATAACTTAAAGCCCTCTACACACACAAGCCCTCCACACATAACTTGAAGCCCTCTATACACATAAGTCCTCTACATACAAGCCCTCTATATATAAGCCCTCTAAATATAAAAGGCTTTAAGTTATATACAGAGGGTTTATATATAGAGGTAAGCTTTTTAGAGACATAGGGTAGCTCTTCTGCTTAGTTAGGAAATACTTGAGGTTTCTAGTAAATAATTAGGAAAGATGTATACTGGGTGGACGGACAGAAAGAGCTGGGTAGACCGACACAAGAACCTAGGTAGGCCGACGCTAGCTGCCAAGCACCCAGGGTAGTTGAGGTTCGGGTAAAATGGACCAATTGCAACAACTATTTGCGAGACCGAGATAAGCCCACCACTCCAAGCTGGGGTCGGGACTCAGATTGTGTAGGCGTTGCTAGCATGTTCATGTAGTACCGTACAACACAGACGATTGGGTCACTGCAGTATTTCCATGCTGTGAAACCATTTTTCAGTGAGAACACTCCGTGCAACCTCCTTGCAACCTACAAGAACGACGCCTTGGCCTATTTCAACAGTGCAAGTAAACGTTAGTTTGTAGGCAAGCTGCAAAATCCCCAAGGCCGATCAAGTCCGTCTCCTCACAGAGTACACGACAGCAGCCTGTATCATCTAATATAGGAATATCTTCGTTTTCCCTGACTGCCACACTAGAATTCTCTTTGAGCTGTGACCATGGCTCTAATAATGTCGTCATCAACGGATCGAAACATTGGCGGCAATATCAAGCCTGGATGTCCAATGTCGGCATGTTCAGATTTCCGGCTCCCCATGTATCTGTACAGGGTCTTGTGACGAAGCTGCGCTATCCTTTGGTGATATAGGGACACCCTGGACAAGCTCGTCAAGGCTTCCGGATGTAATCACGGTCACCTTTTCGCAAAGCTGAGGCGGGCATATCTCCTCGTAGGCCTTTCATATTCATGGTAAGCCCTCGATGGCTTCGCAACGGCTTGTTATATGCACTTACGTATAGCTTTCCAGGCTTGCCTGTGCAGTCTTCCCTCATAGGTACGTGCCTGGTGACGGATTCAGCAAGTGAGGATGGACTCCAATTGAACACCATGGGAGCCATCGGTGCAGCCTCGCGATACTGAGTGATGCTCTCTATGTGGTGTGATCAGTCATCATCCAGCGATCTTATCTGACTCATTTGATCGTGGTACCTTCAAAACGGTCGGTGAGCTGCACGATAGTCGAGCCCCTAAGGCCCCAGCCCACACCTGTCACCCCCCAGCGTCTGCCCTCCATACGGTCGGCGATGTTGGACGCCAGCTGTTCTGGTCCTTGAAACAGTACTGTGTTCAAATGATTAGCTGCCGAAATTTCCCCCTTATTCTGACAGGCCTACCGTAGACATTGAAGCCAGCTTTAACAAGGTTCGCGGTTTCATTACGCAACGACATATCAACTCGGACTGGATCGTAGCCCTGAGCAATGACGAGTGGGTGATACGCTGCAAGCCCGCTGCTAGGTGTCAGCGATTTCGTCGCGATCCGCATGTTCCGCAGACTTACGTGTAGAAAACGTTCACCTCGCCACAGGCGACATCGGTGGGAAAGGTTATCTTTGATTCCGGGCCTGCGTCGGTAATGTTTTGCACAACTGAAACGCAGCCAGCAGCAAGACAGACAGCTTTGTTAAAGATTCCCATGATTGATGTGTTTGGGCGCTAGATGTCGAAAGAAGTGCTATATGATTCGGAACCGGCTGAGATTGACTGGGCAGTGAGTCAGAAGGTTGAGTAGGATTAACATGTCCATGACGGTGCAGGAAAGTGAAATAACATTGTAGTTGAGCGACTGACGTATGCTGTATGCCATAAGGTGAATACTCTTTAAGTCCCCAGGACGGGGAGTTATTAATTCAATCCGACCGCGCAGATCACCAAGCTTAATCTATACGATCTGGGGCAACCCATGTTGGGGCACGTTTCCGATGTTTCGGCTAATCGAATTCGCGAGCTGCGACACCTTGTTTTTAAATTCACGGGCCAAAGTTTGATGAGTTCGTTTCCCCGCTCCAAGAAAACTTCTACACATATGTTCCTACCACACCGAGATAATGTTCCAGTGTGTTCATTCACCAAGATTCGGTGATAGACTCCCATCTTCCATTTGTAGAACTACAGCAGAGACTCATTTGTGACTAATGTGAGATATTCTCTCCTAGTTGTTCTGCTTTGTTGTCCCGGTAATAGGAAAATTGGTTTCAATGGCCAAATTGAGGCCATCGAAAGCCGCATCAAGGCGGTCTGGAGTGCATTTTGAGGATGCAGGCTGATGGCGCGCCTACCTCGTAGAGTCTTAAAGGTTTAATACGAGACGGTTTGCCGGTGATCTGCATGGGATCTCTCGTGGAATGATGTGACAATTTGATAAATTCGATGTTCCGCCCCGCGATGACAGAGTTGTTGTTCTTGACGAGGATGATGAACAGAATATTCACGCTCCAAGAGACCTGGTAACGGAAGTGTCTAACCAAGCTGATGCGTCTTAGATGTCTCTTCTGCCTATGAGCAACAGGAAACTTCTTCAAAAGTGACTGGGTGATCAATGTGGTGGTATCTCCCGAGCGACACAGCTCCAGGGGAAGCATTTGACGTGAATTGCGGCCCACGGGTGGAGGATTCCATGGCCTGGCCTGTCAAGGCCGTGCTAAGTGTCAACTGGTAGCAGAGTGAATGACGACCACCAAGCGGGAGTAGCCAAATGCAGGGAGGTCAGGACAATCTCAAACTAACGTGGTTATCGCCTCCAGAGGCACCTGGTTGTATGGGACGGTTCAAAAAGGGAATGCTATCCCTCCATCCCGGAAGCTGCAATACTCATTGGACATGGTAATTGCAATATGGTAGTCAATACAAGGGCCATTGTGCTGTAAACGTACTTCTCGTGCTCTCTCGTGCTCAGTAGCAAGTCTTGTTCCCCATACTGCGGTAAGATGATGATACAAAAAGCTATCTTCCATCTGATGCCGCTTGGTGGCTGGTGGCTGGCTATGTAGGTATGAATGAATTGCTGTGCGGACCGCAGTCTCATTGAATGAATTGATGTTGCGGTTGAGGGTCAGAAAACAGCTTGCCATACAAATCGTTTCTAACCGTTGTTTACCGGTATGGACTTAAAGCCTGTGCTCAAGTTGAACTTTCAGACTAACTAGTAATCTACCTAGCTGTAAGTGGTTTCGCTTTTAATCCGTATACATACTCTTCTAAGCAGTAGGCGGTCCCTTCACACAGTAGTAAACACTTAAAGACCCAGTATTAAATACTATATAGTACCGATAATAGTATATTTGTAAATATAATTAATAACTTTAGGGTTAAAAAATATAATCAGCCTTGTGGTAGCTATATAGATAAGGCTAGTTAAGATAGCTTCTACTAGTACTATAGACTAGATCTATTATTACAAGAACCAGCTTGGGTAATTAGTTATACACTAAAGGGTAATATAATCTTAATATATATAAAATAAGTCTAGAGCTATACCCTTAGTTACCATCTTTATCCTTTCCTATTTATTAATATACCCTTTCTTAAATCTATCTAAAAAAACTATAAGAAAGATTTAAAAAAAGCTATTACTAAAGTAAGCTAATATTATACCTAATATTTAGCTAACTAGTAATTATTATACTTAATATTAAAGCTTATAATAATAACTTATTTTTATTTACTTTATTATAATAAGTAATTAGTATATTAAATAATAAATCTAATATAATAAGTTTTAATAAAGTAAGTCTAATAAACTTTATATATTACCTAACTTTAGTAAAGCTTATTAAGTAAGAGTTATAATTAAGCAAATATATCTTAAAAATAGTTAGATACTAATAGGTGTTACCTAGTCAGTTTAAACTGTTTTCATGTGCCACAGCACCAAGACCAGGCCCACTACTTAGCACCATGTCTGTTTAATAACTGGCCTGAGCTGATGGCAGCCTGCCCTGGTGGTCGAGATGGTGTTGCCTGCCCTGATTCTACTCTTCCTGCGTGACCACACCTGCGAGCTGACATCACACACCCATGCTCCCAGTGAGGCTTAGACATAGGTTATAACTAGTTGGTATGGCAATGATATACTTTGTAGGCATACAATGTAACGGCACTATCCTGGCTCTCGCAGCCCTTGCTACTAACAGCTCATTACCATGGCATACTCAGACAACAAAATTACTAAGTGGTGGGGCTGGGTGACTTGAAAGCGTTTTAGGTTTTGCCGCCGGACAGCCAACGACGGCAGGGCTGCGAGAATGAGACCGAGAGAGGGAATTGCAGTCCGCAATCCCCGCTGAGCTCTGGGATCCATCTGTCTTCATTGGATACCTATACTGCACAAGCGCGGCACAAGCGCGGCGCAAGACATCTGGAGCTGATGAACACGAATCGGCCTTGAAGTTGCCGACAGCCAAAATCACCAAGAGCCTCGTTGAGACCAGGGGCACGTAAATCTATTTAGCCATACCGTACTACTAGATGCCTACTGGCATCGGTATTGCTCCACAGGTGTCACAGAAGCATGCAGCTGATAATATTTCATTTCCGTTGGCTAGAGCTCGACGGGCTCTGTTTGTTGTATGTTGGAGCTGGATGGCCTGGGCTCTCAGGCTGACTGCATATGTGTCTCCGGTCCAACGTGTCAACACCACCGGGGTTGCCAGACCTTCTCCAGTGAATGAAGTATGACAGGAATAAATTTGTGAGACGGGTACTTCACCATGCCGGATCTTTCACATGCGTCCATGGGATACGATACTACTGCTTCCAGAGATAAAGTCCAAGTCTATGTAGCTCTGTGCTCAATCCGAACGCAGTGGTGCCGCAACATGTGCTGCCAATACAGGATGTATAACTACAGCTTCTAATCACAGAGACCACTGCCATCAGGCGATTGGAACTTCTCAGAGATTGCAGACTGAAACAGGTAGTGACAGGCTCTCTTACCTGTTTGCCTATTATGTAACTAGAAGACAAGTAAACAGCTTCTCATTGTTCAAATATAGGCCTCCAATGTTGCCAAAGCTAGTTAGTCTTCTTTCCATGCGAGCCTCGACCATACTTATGCCACATATCGACGAGCAGGATGAGAATCTGCGGCGTTGAAGCTACCCATGGCCATCAACCGGGAAGCTGGTGTGTGTGTGAATACCCTCATTCACGCTATTCTGCCGCCACGGCAGACATATCCAGACCGCCCACACCACTATTTAGTTCTAGAAATCAGAGCAGGCTTCGCCCGCTCACCCTTCCATAGATCTACCCGGAATGCTACTCCATTCCTGGTCTGATACATGGTGGCCAATTCCTTCCAATGTGGGTATGAAAGCAAAGCAACTGCACAACACGCCCGGGCATGCAAAACCTTAGAAGGAACAAACCTCGAGTTCTAGACTTCGTGAATTGAATTCGTCATAGAGCTTTGAGTACATAGAGACCGACTGTGAGGCGTACCCTACAAGTTCACGGTCAGTTGTGGTGAGGTGACGTTGAGTGGACTTCATTGCCGCGTATTGGCTCACCTGTGCTTGCACATATAGGCTTTTTCTAGATGGCAGGTGCGAGGTGGAGGCTTCGGAGAAAATGCTCCGGTGATGTCCTACCTATTTTGTAGGTAGGAACAGCATGGAGAGGGAAAGAGCAGTGTGGTCTTATTTTGAGCCCAGCTGCATTACGACTGAGACCACTGTATGTTCTCGCATTGGTTTGGAATCCACTCTTTGCACAATCCAAGCTGTAATGCTACAACAATGACTATTGTAGAGACTGAGATCAATGAAGAACCCCAAGCTTTGTGTGCAGCGACCTCGGGGAGGGAGCTGTTAGAGCTAGATGTTCAAGTTCAGCAGTTTCATGTCTCCGGGCCGGTGCTTCTTTCCTCGATAGCTGAGAAAGAAGGCACGGCTGAGCAGGAGCCCTGGATGGAACAAGGAAGTCTCGAGTCTGTGTTAGACAGAGCCTGACAAAACAAAACAAAACTTTCCTCGCAGTCTCGAAAAGTGTTTCCCAGGCACACACACACACACACGCGCGCACACTGACTTCTCCGTAGGCATCACCACCACCACCACCACAACAACAACAACGACAACGACAACAACAACAACAACAACAATGACGACGACGACGATGATGACGGAGGCGGCGGGGGCGGCGTCGGCCGCGGTCACGGTGACCGTGGCGGCGGCACTGGACGGGGCGGCGGCGGCGTCGGTGGCGTTTGGGGCGCTGCTGGCGGCGTTGTCGCCGTCGCCAACAACGGTGACGGTGACGACGACGACGACGATGACGGCGGCGGCGACGGCGTCGACGGCGGCGGCAGGCGGCGGGTGGTCGACCTGGGTGGTGGGAGCCCTCACCATCACCGTGGCCGCCGTTTCGGCCGCGGGCACATGGGCGAGGGCTGTCTCCTCGCGGAGACGAGGCCGTGCGTGGGCGCGGCTCGTCCGCTGTGGCGACTGGGTCGCTGGCTGGGTCGCCCGGGGTGCCACCTGGGTGTGGCACTTGGTGTCTGGGGACGTGTGGGGGGTGGTGAAGGTGTGGGTGGAGGTGAGGATCGGCCAATATTATTAGGTAATATAATTATATAGTCTGGCCAGTGGCTCTCGTCTTTTTTTGGGGGGGGGGGGGGGGGGGGGGGGGGGGGGGCATTTGCCTTTTGTTGGTGTTTTTTTGGTGTTTTTTGGTGTTGTTGTTTTTTTAGAAGTTTAGAAATACCAGTCTCTCGGAGTGGCGCTTTTTCCCTTTTTTAACACTTTTCAACTCCTCCACTCTTCAAGGTGTTGTTCTGCAGGGTTTTGCCTTTGTGTTCTTGAGGTTCTTTGCAACTGAGTTTGGATGCAGCTCACGTTGACTGTCGACCTTGGAATTCTGCACAAGCATGAGCAATGAGCAAGCAAGTGCACCATTTCAATTACTAGCTGTTGTTATCCAGTCTGGTCTGAATTGCAATTGCCTAACGACACCTAAAACTCCTGGCCCCAACATTGTACAGAGACCTAACAGGACTGGCTGGATCTCCAAACTTTGACCAACAGTGTGATAGCATTTCCCTGACCCATCTCACGCCATCCATGGCAACATTGGACCTGTTAGGAGAGGAGTAGGGAGCTCAAGGAAGCGTCTGTTTGAACCGCAGAGGTGACTGTATGAAAGCCAATATGTTTGTTTCCAGGAGTGATGGCAACATGACGACGGAGGCAGAAAGCTATCCGCGCATGTTCTTTGATGATACTCAGAATGCCGAGACAGATCGGGGTACAAGCTGATTTGCTTTGGCTTCAAGCGAATGCCACGATGTGTCTTTTGGTGTTTCAATCGAGGCTGTGGCTTGGAACTCCTGCACCAGACTTTGGCAGGTCATGGTGCAGTCACCTGGTGCGGATGTTGATGCCCATCCGAAATGCTCTTGCTTCTGTTGCAAGCTGTGATGAGCGGAATAGTGCGAGGTATTGCTGGGTGTGCTATTTTATGCCGGGTTCTAGCGAGGGCGAAGTCTTTCCTCTATTCATGTTTCTCATGTCAATTTCACAAATCCTGGACAGTGAACATGCTGAAAATGGACCTACCTCGATCCTGTCACTTTGATACCCCACCAACTGCTAATGCAGTAGCCGTTGTCCTGGAGGTGTTTGGTGGGATTTGTATTCGACAATGCTCTTGGCTTTGTAGGAGGAGTGAACAGAAGATAAAGTCGTAGTGTAGCGTATAAGGGTGAAGCATGAGTAAAAGAATTTTGCAGAGCAAGTAGAATACGAACACAGACACGAGAGTGCCCACACACACAGAGAGATGACACAACGCGCGCACACCGACAGCATGGGTAGATGTATGACTGACCATGGATTTGCACACTTGTCTTGGTTGTGCTTGTGCTGATTATCTGGGCTGAAAGGTCTGCAGGGATATCTTCCAGAAGGCCGTGTCTTGATCCTGAGGACCAAAGGATATACACAGCAAAAACCACGAGTCATCGTAGACAGCGCACGGGAATCGCGAATAGATGTAGACGATAATGGACGACGGGTGGGCGTGGACGACGGGTGGGCGTGGGACGACGTGTTGGCGTGGGACGACGGGTAGGCGTGGACGACCGACAGGAATGGCTAATTGGTGCAGACGACAGGGACCACAGGCTGGAGGTGCAAACCAGAGTGTCTGAATGCTGGGCTTGGAGATGTTTTCGCGCTGTCCCGGGCCCCTCTGCGTGATACTGTCTTCGAACCTGCAAGAGTCGGTGGCACGACAAGAGAGGCGGGCTGCTCAATGTGTCTGGCTGACAGGCTGGTAGTCGGCATGTCTGCTACATGGTTTGTTCTTCGGGTACGGGAGACGAAGCCTGTGCCTTGGGTGGGGTGTCGGGTCGAGAAGGTGTGACAAGAGAGCGAATGGCCTCCCGAGCTGGTGGTTTGGGGGTAAAACCGTAAAAGTGCCTGGCGAGCGGGCGTCAGGAGGATCGGATGTCTGCAACCACCTCGACTTCGAACTGATAGCGCTGGTGGAACTGTGATGCCCAGATAGAGGCAAGATGGCACATCTAGCGGCTTTTTATTGCAGCCTTTGCCACCCCCGACCCCCTCTCTTTGGTGTGTGAGAGAGATGTGATTGTGTCATTAGAACCAACTCGGGTGACTAGCTGATCCGAGGAAAGCGGCGCCAGGAGTGTGACACCGGCCCTGTCAAGTGACCAGCGTGAAGCAGCGTGTTCAGGGGTTGCCGGCTGATCGTGAGGGACCCGAGTGTGATTCGGAGAGACGAGGATCGTCAACGTTGGGAGGCCAAGTGCCGACGGCGGTGTTTCCAGCGTCGGCTGCCATGCCAGCGCGGACGGCAGTATCGACTGCGTTACTGAGGCAATCCTTTCGATGCTCTGTGAAAGGATTCCTGAACCGGCGCTGCTCTTCGTGTCGTGCTATGGCGTAGATTTCAGCCGCGGTGGTGGCAGCAACAAATGCACCGTAGGACCGCGAGGTAGAAACGGCACCGGCGATGGCTTCGGCGGTGCGAGCGGCGACCATGTTACGATCGGACTCCCTGACGGCTTGTTCCACGCCCACGGCGGCAGTGACGGCAGCTGAAGTCATGGCTTCAGCGCGAGTGCCTTTGTGCCGGGGGACAAGCAGTGGGCGTCTCCGGTTCCTGCTGCGAAGAGTATCGAGGTCCTCGTCAGGCTTATTCGTCTTCGACAGTAGATCGTGAGTCCGATATGGCGGCGCTTGCAGTGGGTCACTCTCGCTTGGTTTTTGGCCTCCGGTTGAGCTTGCACCAGCAGCAGATGCAGCCTCGCTGCGCCGAGCCTGGTCTTGATTCAGGTCATGAAGTTGGATCTTGTACCACAGCCTCATTCGCCACCCCATTGGGTCGACTTGAGTGGTCGTTTTGGGTAGATGGTTCTGGGGTCACGAGGACCAGGGCACCTGGGCGGGACCTGAATGTTTGGGGATGAAAGATATGGAGCCTTATTGACGAGAGCAGGCCTCGAAGTATCAGGTCGATGAGGGCTTGAAGCAGTTGGATCAAGTCGGCTCAGCTCGATTAGACGTGGGCAGTGTGTTGGAATAACAGAGGTAAAAGGTTGAGAGGCTTGATGAATTTGGGGGAGGAACATGGTGCGGACTGAACCTTGGAAGGTGCGGCTGGCCCACTCGATGGTCTTATTTATACGCCTGAATGAGGTCATGTTTGAAGGCACGCACTACAACAAACCGGACCTGTCGTGGAAGGTCCTCGTGTTTGCTCGTAACTAAATGGTTAGTTCCTTGACGGAGCCTTCCCTTGGAAAACTAGATAGCGGCGCTTGCAGTTATTCGTGCGCTGTTCTCACATGGCAGGCCCGTCTGATGTAGGTACGTAGGTCCCTAGCTATATTCAAGTCCGTGCGTAGTGCCACCCGTTCGACTCAGATCACCTACTATCACCTATTCCGTTTGACATCATGTGGTCGAAGGCCCTACGCGCCCGTCGCGAGGGCAGGGCCATGATTCTTTGGTCCACACCGACCCGATCCGACGGCGATGATGACGAAGATTTCCCTGCCAGTACCCCATCGCGTCGTCTTTGGGGAATTCTCCACTCCACTGCCACGGCCTCTCCAAGCATTGGTCTTAACGGCAGCTTACATCGAAGATCTCTGCTTGGTACGAATTCTATCAAAGAAAGCTGCTTTCAAATTCGAAGCCCGCTCTTAGCGTAGTTAACAGCCACGCTCGATGCTGCATCACTTGTACAGCAATCCGGAGAGAAAAAAAGAAAAAGGAAGAGGAAGAGGAAAACGAACAAAAGCGAAACTTCTTCTTATCGAAAAAGCAGTTTTGGAACTTCACATGATTCCTAAGCGGCACGTTGATGGAATTTCAATGGATCGATTCTTTTCTATGTCTTGATATGTCTTTGAAGGCCTCTTTGCAACTTCTCTCGATGTCCAGAATCACGAATGATGCAGCCCGAATTCGATGGGAAACCCTCTAATTCTTGAGATTAGCGTAGAATGGGTAGTCAGTGTACCCCTTTTCAGGTGGATCGGCACCATAGAAGGTAGACCTATCATATGGGTTCAGCGGAAGCCCATTCCTCAATCGCTCAACAAGATCAGGATTGGCGATGAAATGTCGACCAAACACGATCAGATCAGCGCCGTCACCCTCCACCTTCGGAGCGGCACTGTCTCGACTAAAACTTCCAGCGGCGAGGAACCGGATCCCAGCAGATTTCAGGATGTTCCGGAAAGGCGACAACGAATTCTTCTTGATAGGGGCTGCGTCTGCTCCGGTGCTGGAGGTGTACTCAGCCAGCGACTCCATCTTTTGCTGCTCGTCTAGAACTTCGTCGAAACGAGGCTCGATCTTATTTGTGCGTAAATTGTTAGAAATTCTGTTTGGTGATAGAACTGGATGATTGTTTTGCTCACATGTGAACATAGGCAGGTCGTTGGCCGGTAGGGAGACCAACGATCTTCTCACACAAAAAGGCCCAATGCTTGTTTGGATCACTGTCTCGGGTGTCTTGAAAGTAATTGTAAGGCGAGAGGCGAATTCCGACGTGCTCCGCCCCGACGGCATCACAAACTGCTGCGATGACTTCCAGCACGAACCTGCAACGGTTCTCAATGGAGCCTCCGTACTCGTCTGTCCTTGTGTTGACATTGTCGTGGAGAAACTGGTCCAGAAGATACCCATTTGCGCCATGAATTTCGACCCCGTCGGATCCAGCCTCATTCACGGCCCTCTTCGCGGCTGCAGCCCATTCGGAAGTCAACTCGTGGATCTCATCCACTGCCAGAGGCCGGGGAGGGTTCTCAGCACACGAAGTCCCGTCAAGATATGTGCCCGATATGGGAATATCGCTCGACGACACGCACTGGTTGCCTCCTCGCATGCCGGTAGAAGAAGTCCGGCCCGTGTGCCATAGCTGGCCTATAATGAAACCACCCTTGGCATGCACGGAATCAGTGACATTGCGCCATGCTTCGAGCTGCTCCTTCGTGAAGACTCCAGGACATCCTGGGTACGCGCTGGCGTCCAGACAGATGTCCGTGGCTTCAGTGACTTGAAGGCCACCGGGAGTGGCACGGTCTGAATAGTACTTGACAACTCTTGAGCCTGGAATATAGACTCCTCGGGAAGAGAACTCATTCCTCATGCGCGTGAGAGGCGCCTAAAACCATACGTGAGAAAGTGAGGTCTGTGGAGACAAGGGTCTGTTGACATATTCAAATGCACTTACCTGGACGATGCGATGCTGCAAATGCCATTTTCCTAATTCCAAGGGCTTGAACAGAGATGTCTCCCCAAGGGGAGTAAAAGGGGTCGGAGGTGAAGCAGATCCCATTCTGTACTGTTACGGCTGTGACAAGGAAAGATGATGTTCTGCAAGTGAGACCCTATGCTGATGTGGTGTAGATAGACTTCGACCGTCTCACTTGGACGAGCAGAGACCGCCTTTTGGACAAGAAGATTGAAATATGTTAGACGTTTTGCAACAAGCATCCGAGAGTCGGAATTTCGCCATTCTGGGCTCAATGTGTACCTAGGTACCCCGGCAAGCAATGCTGATGCCACCGCCATGTTCTGTCTTGGGCAATGGAAGTGGAGCAGTTCTCCACTGCAGGCATCGGGTCGAAAATGGGGGTGAGTCGCATGGATGTCGTGCGTCACTGACACCGGGGTCAGTCCGCCCACCACGGCTGCGATAAGATGCAAGACACGGATATGTCGAGTATGAAAGCTTATGTAAAATATACCAAACTCATCTGTTGAGAACGCTGTGGACGAGTCTCCGTGCCGGTAGCGAGTCGCGGGAAAAAGCCACCCAAGTCTGATCTACATTGAACAGGAAATAGTGAAACTATCTGATGAGCTTTTTGGTCGAGGAGCTTCGCCGGAAATTCTGCAAATATTACGACCGATAGAAGAGGAGCTTACAATTATGATAGTCAATATCACGATTCATCGTATGTAGAATAGTATCGCGCAATTCTGTGAATGAGCCAGTTTTGACGCTCGCTAGAGTAAAATGCCAATTGATTCTCACCTGACAGCCGAGGCTCATTGCTGCTACGCATTATTCAAGTAACTGCCTATAGAGTATATATGTCCGTGCAGAACAATGCGCCATATCTCAGATGGATGCATGCCCGTGAGTCTCGAATGGGACCCAAGCAGAAAAAGCCGGCTACAACCCAATGTGCAGCACTCGCGTAGATAGGGACCACCGAGTAGCCCGAATATGTTGAGATAAAAGAGGCTACCAGCCCACCGACCCGTAGCAAGGTTGCAGCAATACCTGTCCCAGTTCCTCGGACCGGCGCCGGGAAAGACTTCGGCGTAATGGCAAACATGATTGCGTATTCTGTGAACATCAAATTTAGTCATGGCTGCAAAGTGCGACAAACGAGTGCTGCTAATTGCGATCTGTGAACTCACCGAAATTTCCCAGTATGGCAGTAGCAAACTGGAATCCATTATCCGCGGCCTCGTTCCCGACCCTTGTGTATGCAAACAGGAAGACACCAGTCAGAATGGCCGACAGGGCCATCATCCAACGACGCCCCAGACGCGTCTCGACCGAGAAACCCGCCGCGATTGGGCCGACCACACCAACGGCTGAGACGATACAATAGACCATGTAGGTGTGGTTGAGCGACTTATTTGCTGAGTAAGTCGTCTTTGTCTGGAGGTAAGATGTAATGAACGTGAAGTAGAGAGGGTGCTCCACGCCAATGGTCAACCAGATGAGGAAAGTCACCGAACTATGCCGAGCCATCTTGCGACCTGCGAAGAGCTTGCGGTAGCTATGACTACTGTAGTCCTTGAAGTTCTCCGTAATTCTCTGCTTGTAGGACAGCGGCGCCTTCATTTTTGGAGCTGTAGCGGCTTCGCTCTGCTCAACTTGGGTGACAGGCCCAGATTGAGCTTCATCGATAGCCTTCAGCATATCCAACGTCAATGTTTCGGGCTTTCCGTTGTATCGAGCGACGTAGTTCACGGCTTCGATAGCCTCGGCGTCTCGTCCCCTGGACAAAAGGTATCATGGTGACTCGGGCATTTTAAAGACGAAAATTCGAATGAGGGCAAAAGCGATGGCTAGGGCACTAAGGGTGATCATCACGTAGCGCCTAGGGCCATTCTGGTCAGTATCACTCAGCCAGATGAATGCTGGACATAAAGATGGCTTACCAGCCCATGTTCGACCGCGCAGGGCAAGGAGCCTCGGAACTCTCGCAGGCATAGTTTGCTAGGAACACCCAAGCCACGAGGGAAACGACCACCTGCCCCAGGTTCCACCATGCCGACAAGCTCGTCAGCAACCACTGATGTTCTTGCGGGATGAATTCCAGGAAGATGATGCTGTCAACCGGGATATTGCCAACTGCAGCTGTGCCGATGACAGCCCAAAGCGAACAGAATGTTACAAAATTCTGGGACCCAGCTGAAGCACAGGCAAATTTACCACCGATCAAAATTGTCGCATTGAAAGCAGGTTTATGGCCGATCAGGTCCGCGGTAACGCCCCAGAATGACGCGCCGATGACAAGGCCGACGTAGTAGGCGACGGAGCTGAAGCTGAGATATGTGATGTCGGTGAACTGGTTTGGTACCGGTGGTCTGACTGCGGTTATGCCTTGGCTCCAGAAGTTGTCGACGACCCATCCGAAGCCATTGACTACGAAGAGGTACCATTGGAACCTGGACAAGAGACAGATGTTAGACTCAACCAAAAGACTGCCGAGGGGATTTAAACTTACTTTCCCATTCCTACCTCAGCCAGATGCTTTGCTACCAACTCTGATTTCAAACGGTAGCTGTCGCTGACAGAGCTGCCGTAGAAGTCTGACAGCTCTTGGTCGTCCATGACACCAAGCTCGCCATGGCCTACAGAAGGCTCTCGGGTGAGCACTTCCTTGCCCTTTGACTCCTCACTCTTTTCGGACGCCATGATCAGATGGGTGTAGCAAGGCCTGGAAACATTTGATACGCCTCTTGAAACTATTTCGATGTAACCCGAAGTCCTTTGAAAAGGAAGGGGCAATTGAATTCAAAGCTGCTGACCGAGCATCTCTCTTTTACGGCTGCCCGCGCCTTCTAGGGCCAAGCCGTATTAGCAGCAATCGCTGACCAGGCGGCCACAGCTCGGACTGGGAATCTACCGGTGCTATGGCAAGCCACCAAGACATGGACGCCCAAATAATCGGCATTTGGTGATCTATGGGGCTGCCCAATTAGAACGCCGCAATTTATCGACTTAGTAACCCTGGCTGTTGAGATTGCATTTACAACTCAGCGCCCCAGGCCAAGCGAGAAACTCAAGACCAAGAATCCCACCCTCGTAAGGATGTCCCCGCCATACTAAAGTTTCCCCATTTACGATAACGAATCATCTGGCCCACCTCATTCCATGTCCAACCGAAGAACTCTCTTGCATGCGGTTTGATATTATCACTTGCTCAGATAGCCTCCTAGCGTACCAACACAAACATGTGGATTACATGGGGCCTGATGTGCATGCTCCTAGGAAATACTAGGGAACAGATTGTATTGCCAAGATGCTGGGGCATGTAATGCAGTGGTGTTGACGCGGGACGTGTTTTGAACCAAATCATTGCTGACATAAAGAGCGTGCAATGTCACACAATGGTTGATTGAACAGAATACAGTCCGATTATGGTCTACTTGTGCATTCTTTTAGCGTGAGATTAAACCCCTGAGGTCTGCAAAAAGCCACCGTAGTAGTCATCTAGAGAGCGAGCTGCCTCAAGACCCGCATCGTCTCCTGCTATGCTGAACTTGGATACTGAGCCAACGTAACCTTCAGGTCGCACATTGACAATGGCCGCCTGATCAGGTCCGATTCCACCAAGCCACTTCTCCGTGCACCTCTGGCTTTGCGTGTCAAGATGTGGGACATTATCAAGGTACACAGTCCACCTGCTTTTGCTGAGGAGAGGCGGGAGGGATGCCAACTCAAACTTCCCCTTCTCTGTTGTGGCTATGTGGTGATGAGCAGAGTGCAGGGGAAAGGCGAGCGTTGGTACTTACTTATGAGGGCGTACGTGAATAGCTGGCTCAATGGTGTGTATCTTTCAGGCCGATAGTATACGTCCTTTGGCTTGACTGGTCTGGGAGATTCACGGTATGATTTGCTGGCGGCGGTTGATAATTGTGACATGAGCGACGTCTCCGACAAGACCGATTCACTGAAACTCCTCAGGAAGTTCGCTGCTCCCAAGACATCTGGCACAAACACAAAAACGCGAAATTGGCCTAGAATCGGTATGTCCAGCTGCACGTCGACAGGATTATCGTCGATATAGCGGGTAATTTTGGCTGGCGGCAGATTTCGCCCGGGGCGAGCGGCACCCTGCAATACATGCCCGTTCTGGATCTGCTTTGCAGGCCCACCAAGGTGGTTGAGAACATTTCGTCCATATTCAACCCCAGCGCCAGAAATGAATCCTATGTTTGTGCGGAAGTTCTCAGCCAAAGCCTTCGCGTCACCACCAGCGATGCTGTTGGCATGTTCGTAGTCAAAGTCGATTAGGTCGTGGGCGATCTTCTTCCTCTCCTCTTCATAAGTCTCAAGCAAGGTATCCTTCTTCGCCAGCCCGCGTACAGCGAGGTTCAGCTTCCACCCGAGATTCCATGAATCGTGCATGCTGGTATTCATTCCCTGAGCGGCTTTTGGGCTGTGCGTATGACTAGCATCGCCGGCGATGAAAACTCGTGGGGGTTGGCCGGTGGAATCGGAGAAGCGGGCTGCCACTCGTTGAGTGACGCGGTAGTTCCCAAACCACTCCACTGAAAGCCATTCAAGGCTGAATGGGGCCATGATCTTTCTAGCTTGCTCCATGACGAAGGTCTCATCGACGGAGTCCTGCTGATTCTTCACCTCAATGTAGAACCGCGTGAGGTTGCGTTCCCGAGGAATTATCAAGACTGAGCCATGCTCCTCGGAATAGACCACGGTCTTGCTCCAGATATCGGGGAAGTCAGTTTCCAGTTCGCCATCCAACACGCCCCAGTAGGAATCGTGAGGATTTCCTTCCGCATATGTTCCAGGGATACCTTGGCGAACCCGTGAGCGAGCCCCGTCGCAGCCGACAAGGTAGTCAGACTGTAGGCTTTTCTCCGAATTTTCATGCGTGTATGTGACTTGAATTGGAGACCCTCCGTCTCCCTGACCGTAGCCGAAAGTCTCAAATTTGCACCCCCGCCGAACCTCAAATCCACTCTGCCTCAGGTCGTCGACGAACATTCCCTCCACCATGCCTTGGTGGCATAGCAGTATAAAAGGGTGAAGCACATCGACTGCGTCAGACGGGTAATGGACCTCACGCCCTACTCGAGACAAATCCGGGGTCCCAAGGCCATTGACCTGGGATCGCCACATGCAGATATCAAACACCTTTACACCAGTGTCGAGAAGCTCGCCGCCGAGACGCAGCATCTGGAACGTCTCAATTGTTTTAGGCTGAAGACCGTCAGCTCTGCCGACTGTTGTCTGGTCCGGTCTGTCATCAAGAATTTCGACTTTGATGCCAAACCTTGCCAATAGGGCTCTGGAGGCGTAGAGTCAGCGGACGGTCTGGTGGTGGGATAGGGTCCTCCTCACGCCAACATGATGCCGGCAGGCCCAGCGCCAACCACACACACATTGCATTTTGTAGATTCACCAGCCATGTTTCCCTTGGCAAGTACCCCGTTTGGTTTGTTGAGTGTCATGTCGACTTGTCGGTTGTGAATCAATGCCCTTCAAGTTTCCTTGAGGCCCGATTACACGGACAATAAAATGACTGAGACTTCAACTTTCAAATGAAGGCGACATATCATTGCGGCTTGACCAAACTGGTTACTGGTCTGTCCATTTTAGGAAATCGGACAGGTGCAGGCGGGGGACACACTCCTTTTTGTCCGCCCGCTTCCGTGTACACAGACATGGTCATCAGCTCATCAGCCCACGGCATGTCGTGAGTCTGCTGACTACGCCTGTCCTACCCCTGGTAGGTGGGCAAGCGCTGTGCGTTGGCTTGCCTGTCGTCTTGCAATCGGTACATGCCGGCGGGAAACACTCGGATTTGGAGATCAGGCATAACATCCTGTATCCCCACTCTTGGCTAACGCGTGTATCCCTGCGGTGCAGCCAATGTACATAACCCGATAGACTTTGGGCTTTGATGCTAGCCAGTTCGTAATTAGCGGCGCGTTAGGACTCAGGAATAGACTCAGTCGTGCCTCGGACAAGATACGAATAAATCAACACCCAATCAGAGACATGCTGCTTGTAGCCCCAGTAATCTTCATGCAGTAAACGAAGTTTCAAATCATTATCTCTTTTCTAGACTACCACACGTCGGTATACGCCTCGTTTGCACGATAGCTTGCATCTTCCGCAACCGGGCCGGACATTCTGGAAGAGGGCTGCGAGCTCGGACACGGACCGTCATCTGCAGAGACCATGAGAAGTGCGCTCGACGAAGAAGACTTGTAACAGTTGTTTAGAGAAGATATCGTATTGAAATCAATCAATATGGCTTGGCAGGATGTCGTTGCTCAGAAGCGCAGTAGCCAGGCGGAAGCAATCACTCAGTTTGCCGCCTCAAATGGGATCACAGAGTCCCATAAAGAAGCTTCCAGCGTTCATCAGTCAAAGTCTGTCCCTGATAGAGAGGTCATTCGCAAAATTGCAAGGGCAGAGATTTCGTGCGAGGCGCTCACCGTGTGCCGTATTGAAAAGTGAGTGCAACCACACTGATATTGAAACTTGTCAAAGGGCATGCCGAACTGAAAGCTTGATGCAGGATTTGCACAATACACAAATCTGTAAGCAAAGTCTGCAGTACTGTAATAACCCTTTCAAGCTATCGATCAATTTTGCGATGTACATGTGCGATGACGAACCTGCTAACCTGAATTATTCAATTTTTCAACAGACCATCTGGCAAGTACAATGGTACCCGTGATAAAACTGAGATTTCTAACATTTCATTGCAGTTTGACAGAAGTCTGCTTCAATGACGCCTTGCAGACAGCCCGAGACCTTGGCAAATATCTGGGGGAGCATCATGAGCCCATAGGACCACTTCACGGCACGATGACAACCTTGAAAGACCAGTTCAATGTTAAAGGATATGACACAACACTGGGATATGTCGGAAGGGCCCTTTTTCGTGCTCAGGAGGATGCTACTGTGGTCAAGATGCTGAAATCGCTAGGAGCTGTGATATTGGCGAAGACAAACCTGCCTCAGAGCACAATGTGGTGCGAGACGGTAAGCAGCTTTTACGTGCAGTCTTAAACCCTTCCTCCTCCAACTTGAATGAACCATTCTCTTGTTCATTTATAGCTGACCTCCATATTACAGGAGAATTCACTTTGGGGCTTGACTATTAACCCTTAGAAAAGAGAATACACACCAGGCGGCTCTACTGGAGGTGAAGCCGTCCTGATAGCTGGAGCTGCCAGTATGCTTGGCATGGGAACGGATATCGGTGGAAGTATCCGGATCCCTTCGCACATGATGGGCATCTATGGTTTCAAACCAAGCGTTAGTACTCACGCATGGCTCTTTTTCATTGAGAAACTAAATAAGGGTTTCTGCTAATACGGGAGGTTTGCAGAGCGCAAGACTGCCCTACAATGGAGTGCCCGTTTCGACTGAAGGCCAGGAACATGTGCCCTCTTCCGTTGGGCCCATGGCTCGAAGCCTGGACATGATTCATCTGGTCATGAAGTCACTTATTGAATCAAAGCCTTGGCAGCTGGATTCCAGATGTGTCCCAATCCCTTGGCGAGAAGACATGTACCGGGATGTTACTTCACGGCCTCTTGTCATCGGCGTGCTCAAAGATGATGGGGTTGCTAGACCGCATCCACCAATTTCCCGCGTGCTTGAGGAAGCCGTGGAAGCTCTTCGATCTGCAGGGCACACAATTGTCGAATGGAACGCAGATCTCCACCCCGAGTGCATCCAGGTCCTGGACGATTTCTACACCGCAGATGGTGGTGAGGATATCCGTGCCGCGGTCACGGCAGGTGGCGAACCTTTCATCCCACATGTGGAGAAGCTCGTGAATCGAGGCAGACCGATCTCGGTATTTGAATACTGGCAACTCAATCGGCGGAAGTTAGCACTACAGCAAGCATATCTGGAAAAGTGGGATTCCATACGCACAAGTGATGGGAGGGTCGTTGATGCACTCCTTATGCCTCCGATGCCTCACACTGCCGTACCACACCGAGCATGCAGATGGGTTGGGTACACGAAAATTTGGAATGTTCTTGACTACACGGCCTTAGTCATACCTGTTGGCACGGTCTGTGAGGAAAACATCATTTCGCCCTGGGACTTCGAACCGCGAGGCGAGGTGGACAAGTGGAGCTTGGAATTGTGGAAAGACAACAGGGAAGAAGTGACTAGACTCAAGTTACCAGTCGGACTGCAAATCGTGGGGCGTAAACTAGAGGAAGAGAAGGTTCTCGGCGTTGGGCAAGTAGTCGAGAGTGTTCTTAGAGCTCCAATTGGAGCTTAGACATGGAGACAGAGAAGGCCAGATGACGAACCATTCGTTGAATACACTACAGCCCGTTTCTCACTCAAGTGCGTTCACCTGAAAGCGTCTTCCCGGTTGATTGAAGAGGCAATCCAACGCTCGAAAAGTTATCTGTTACCGTAGGTACCGCCAGCAGAGGTTCGAAGGATGGCAAAGGACGAATGGAAACTTGTATGGAACAATACTATGCTGCTTGGGATTTTTTATTTGACGACTGTTTAATCCTGCTCATGACCCCTGCACGACCATCCGCGAAACATCGTCACTTGCACAGTCACTCCTCCATCCACCACAATATCTGTTCCAGTACAGTACTTGCTGGCGTCGCTTGCCGGGAATACACATGCACCTTTGATATCGTCGGGCTCTGCAACGCGACCAAGCATGATCTCGTCTTTCCAACTCTCCAACAAATCGGGAATCGGAGCTGTCATTTCGGTCCTGACATACCCAGGGCTCACTGAGTTCACCCGGATGCCATACTTGCCCATCTCCGCAGCCATTGGCGCCACCATTGCTTTCACCGCCCCCTTGGTCCCGCAGTGGGCGCTCGAGCGCTGGGAGCGAATGGCAGTGTATGAAGCCATGATGGCAACAAAGATGATGCCACCATATTTTGTGCCATTCTCGATCATTTGCTTCGCAGTCAGTTGAGCAGTGAAATAGACACCCTTGCAGTTGACCCCGAACAACCTGTCGAAGTCTTCCTCCGTGGTGTCCAGAAGCTCAACATTCTTGTTCACACCTGCGCATGCAACAACAATGTCAAGCTTTCCGCCGAAGTCTGCTTTGAAAGCTTAAAATCGGGCCTTCATGCTGGAAATCGATGTGACATCGACCGTGTATGCCTTTGTTCGAACGCCGTGGTCCGCTGTGAGTTGGCTAGAGCCGGCGAGGGAGCACTTGAGGGATCACAATTGATCGAAGATGGCTACATCTGCACCCGCCTCAGCCAGGCCTTGAGCGAAGGCAAAGCCGCAGCCTCTACCTCCGCCGGTCACTAGAGCAACTCTCCCCTTCAGCGAAAACTGCGAAAGCACATGATCATTGTTAGCTCATGCGATACACTCTCAAGCACAAACTTCGTCGGCTGTCAACCATATGCCTACCTTAGACATGTTTCTCGTTCACAGAGTAATCTTTTGCATCTGTACTGGAGTGTATGGTTCTCTTAGCGTGTCGATATGGCCATCCGACAAATCTGTACCATTTGCACTTGGAATCCTCGCTGAGTGTAATGTTATTACCTTCCATGGAACACGAATAGTTCTCGCAAACGAGACTGGACCTGAATTTGCGACAATCGCATTCTCATCAAGACATTAATTCGCCTACGGTAGGGGTTCACGAATAAACGCTTAGGTAGCGGGTTATTCGAAGTCGGGTAAACAAGTGGTGCAGTGGTGGGGTTGAATGCCTCCGCCCGCAACGTCAAGAGTGGGAAAGGAGGGGAAACTTTCGTCTAATGCGGGCTTGGCAGACCATTTCTATCTGCTGTCCGTCCTGTCGCCCTTCACATTGCCGGTGCATTCGGTACAGCGGCAGCGGCAGCATATCGTGCACCCTGAAGTGTAATAGCGCGTCATTAGCGAAAGCCAGTCTATCCAGTCGCTTTTGGAAACGAACTCCACTCCCCACACCCACACCCATATGCTGTGCTGTTTCCCTCCTTGTACCAGTCACCCAGCCAACGCAGGTCGAGTACATCAGCGAGAGAAACTCAGCATCGCCGTGTGCCATCACCTGAGGGCGTGTATGTCATTGAAGAAATCATCACCATCTCATCACCAGAATGGGTAAGAAAGAAGTCTTGGTCTGGTTAGTGCTTCCCAGACCAATAGCCTTCGCAGCCGACTGAAGATGCTCACACCGAAACAGCTATGGCGTGGATATCGACGCGGTTGCAGGTTGGCTGGGGTCCTACGGGGGCGAGGACAGCACCAGCGACATCAGTCGAGGTAAGTCTGATGATGATAGCAGTTATTGCAGACTCTTGTACCGTGGGATCTGACTCGAGCCAGGTATCTGGGCCGGCACTATTGGGACCCGTAGACTTCTGAAGCTCTTTGAGAAGTACAACATCAAAGCCTCGTGGTTCATACCAGGCCACTCATTGGGGACCTTTCCAGAGGAGTGTGCTATGGTCCGTGATGCGGGACATGAGATCGGCCTACACGGCTACAGTCATGAAAACCCCGTCGATATGACCCTCGAGCAGCAGAGAGACGTGCTCGACAAGACTTGGAAAATGCTGACAGACTTCTGCGGGAAGCCTCCTCGTGGGTCTGTTGCACCCTGGTGGGAAACGAGTAAGGAAGGCACCGAGCTTATGCTGAGCTATGGTATCGAATACGATCATTCCATGTCGCACCATGACTGCCAGGCGTATTGGCTCCGCACGGGAGATTCCTGGACGAAGATCGACTACTCGAAGAAGGCTGAGGAGTGGATGAAGCCGCTAGAGAAAGGCCAGGAGACGGGACTCGTTGAGATCCCCGGCTCTTGGTACATCGACGATCTGCCTCCCATGATGTTTATCAAGAATAGCGCCAATTCTCACGGATGGGTGAACCCAAGGTAAGTGTCTTCCTGAATTGTGCTACTGAAAGAAAATGAACTGACTTTTCGCAGAGACGTCGAGGACATTTGGAAGGACCACTTTGATTACTTCTACCGCGAATACGGCAAGTCGTTTTGCATTTCCTTCAATGAGATGATCCACTAACTTTGATGGCCTCAGACGAATTCATATTTCCAATGACCATCCACCCTGATGTTTCAGGTCGTCCACACGTCCTGCTCATGCATGAGCGCATAATTGAGCATATCAACAAGCACGAGGGCGTGAGATGGGTAACCATGGGTGAGGTATGTGATATTATCCACTCACATGGTACGCTCGAGATACTGACTGAGTCTTTAGATGAGTGATCACTTCAAGAGCAAGAATACCCCAGCGCCTGGAGCCCTGATGCCAGCCGATGCACAAGAGGTCATGCGGAAGTATTATGAAACCAAGAACAAGAAAGCATGAGCGATAGAGTAGATAAACATCTCAATGAAAGTTCTGAAGCATGTCTCAAGGCTATGAACCTGTCTACTTTGTGTTTAGAATTGCTTCATACTTGACTAGATTCCCGACCATTTCATGGTGAGTTGTCGTATTTCTCGGGACAATGTCCGGGTAATGGTCTTATTGTTGTAGCGGAATTGATTAGTACTATACATGAGAGATCACACGAAGTATCTCCACTTCGGATCTCGAGTCCCCAAGGCACTCACGTCCCTCGTTTCAATATCTCCAGCATTCAAAACGGCCCCAAGCTTCTTATCCTTCTTTGCATTCTCCTCTCGCATCCAAAGGCCCAGACCCAGAGCGAACCATATGCAGACCACATTACAAGCCGCGGTTGCAGCGAGAGTGGGGATGTAACGTGGAGCATAATCAGTTCGGAGTGTCGCGCCTGATAATATGCCTCCTAAGTTCCCAAGCCCAACCAGCAAGCCTGTCGTCGCTGCTCAAGAAGTCTCGCTGATGTTGTTGTTGTGCCAGCTGAGGACAAGGCAACTCGGGATGTAAGCGCCACTGCAGAGCAGGAAACAAGCGAAGTATGCCACACCGATGTGTGCAGTATCGGTGTCCGATGGGACCGCTGCCAAGATGACGAGTCCCGCAAGGCTGAGGAGCAATGCGCCGACGATGTGGAATGACCGTTCGCGATTCTTATCAGAGCTGCGCGTCACAGCCAGGAGAACCAGAAATCCAACCACGTTTGGCGGAACTGTGAGGAGGTTCGTGATCACCGTGCTGTATCCGAGTCGCTTGAGAATGAGTGGTAGAAAGTTTTCCGTTGTAGCGAACGCCACGGGGTAGGTGAAGCTGATGATACATCATACTGCGAACTTGTGGTCGTTCCAGCTGCGAAAGCAGTCTTTGATGGTGAACTCTTCGCCGACTTGACCAGAGCCGTCTCGAAGCTGTCTCATCTCCGCCAACGTTTTCTCTTCCTCGGTGAGAAACCATGCAGTCGAGGGTGTTGCGGGGAGCCAGAAGAAAGCGACGATCCCCATAATGACCGTCATCCCACCTTCAATGATGAAAAGCCACATCCAGCCTTTAACATGCGATTCTTTGATTTGGAAGACCCCAAATGCCAATAGGCCGGAAAAGGCCCCCGCTAGCAGCGCGATGCCGAAGAAAAGAGCGATGCGAAAGGCCAGCTCACCTCGAGTGTAAAAGAGCGTGAGATAGAACACTGCACCAGCGAACATTGAAGAATCCGGCTTCGAGAGCTCTACTTTCAACATTAGTTGCCGCAAATAGAGGTACGATTTCCGCAACCACATGAGGTAAAGCTTACGCTAGAATCAGACGAACGACCAAGATGCCAGCAAAGCTGATGCAGGCGGCTTGAAGCATAGAGATTGCACCCCAGCCAGTCATGAGGAGCGGAAGCATAATCTTGCCCGAAAAGCGCTTGGTCAACATGTTGAGGGGAAGGTCGCAGAGTCCGTTCGGTATGTAAAACAGTAGAACGAGCAACGAGTATTCCTGCCCGACGAATTGCAGGTCACTACCCATTCCGTCTGTCTCGGCATTGCCTAGGTTGCTCTGCAATGTGGCTCTCAGTCAGTGATGTGCGAAGTCGATATAGTGCTTGGCCGTGCATGTGTGACTCACTCGATCGATGGAGTTGAAGAAGTACATCATGCTGAGGAAGGGTAAAAGCCACAGATCTAGCTTTCGCACTGAAGAAATCATGAGGACGTGTGTTGACCTCATTTCGGGCCTCGTCCGCACTTACCACATCTTCGCTCGCTGTTCAGGCTAGCATGAACATCCGGGGACCCATGCACTTGGCCCTCCGCGGTCGAGCGGGCATCCTCATCTACAGTGATGCCCTTCTTCTCTTGATTACTTGACTCTGCCATTTTCGGTCGTTTCAAAAGACCTTGTATTGTTCGATGACACAAAAAGACGATGTACAACTTGACTCAGGCGACGGCTATTCGATTTGGTGTTGGCCCTTTTAATTACATTGTGCTCCTTGGGGACTTCTCCTCATTGACAAGATAATTGGCTTAAGTATGAGACCAAAGTAGGACAAGTGCGTCAACTCATGATAGGCGTACTGTCACAAGCGGCAACATCTAGCTGCATAGCCGGGATCAAAAGTGGGAGGCCTTGTCTGATAGGCTGATCTATCAACGTCGCTTAGGCCGGTATCAGAGGAAGACGGCCAATACTCTCGAATTGGGACCCCTTCTCAATTAATCAAAGCCTGAACAAATGTGACTTCTGGAATCATCATCAAAAATCATATCCGATAGCTTATAGGCATATCAACCGGGATACTCCCCTTGATCAGGACTAGAACCGCAGTGAGAATGGAGACAAGGAACACCAATAGATCATTTTAATTCAATGAAAGTCATGCCACATGCAAGGAACGATGCAACATTGATCCAATCTCGTCGTACACTTCACGATTATTCGAAATGAAACAAACTGTAACCGATTCCACCAGAAACCTGGACTTCCAACTTGCTTCTCAAGCAGCAGCAATCGGCGTGCCAGCTGCTGGAGATAGTACGTTTCCCGCAGTACTCCCAACAACCTTCCCCAACCCTTGCTTGAAGAGCTGTGCTCTCCCATAGGACTCAGCGTAGGCGGCGGACACGGCCTCTTGCACCGTGACAGGAGGGAACTTTGCCGGCTCACTCGGCGCCTTGCATGTTGGAATACATTCGACGAGGTAGTCCGGGTTGCCCGATACGAACAAGGGGATAGAGTAGCGCTCTTTGCCTGACTTATTGATAACCCGGTGGACGTTACTCTTGTACTTCTCATTTGTCCATCGAGACATCAAGTTGCCTAGGTTGATAACCAAAGCACCTTTGGTGGGCTCGACCTAGTCTACGGGTCAGAAAGTGTCACTTTGCCAGTGGTGGACAATTGAGCAAACTCACATCAATCCACGTCTCGGACCGCTTGTCCCATACCTGCAGCCCATCTACTTCGTCCTGCAAGAGTAGAGTGATTGCCCCAAAGTCAGTGTGAGCTCCGATTCCTCGTGACAGCTTCTCATCTGCGTCGGCCGGTTGACTCGGGTAGTGAAGCAAGCGCATCGTTGCCACGGCACCGTCCATGAACTGGGAGAAGTAATTGTCCTCAAGGCCCAGAGAAAGTGCCAGCGCCTCCAATAGATCAGCAGCCAAGGCGACTGTAGATTTGTAGTATGTCATAGTCGACTCTTGGAAGGTGTGCCCCAAAGGCTCTGGCCATTGATTTGGCCCGCTGTTGAGCTTCTTGTTTACGAAGTAAGGATGGTCAGGCGAGATATCATCACCGATGTAGAACCCCTCCTTCAGCTCTGGCTGGGTACCCTCCTCCAAGATCTGTGATCGAAGCATCTCATACCCGCGGTTCCAAATATTGTTATTCTTGGACACCTTTTGCTTCTCCTGGAGATCTAGGGAGAAGAATTTCTTGGCACTGTTCATGACCGCACTCTGCTGTTCTAGTGGGACACTATGATTCTTAATCTGGAAGAAGCCATTGTACAAGCAACTCTGGCGTATCTGGTCAACAACTCTACCCTTGACTGGTGGGTCAGGTGAGTAGAAATCTAGCAGGGCATACCAAAGTCAGTGTTTGAGATGATGGATGCTTTGACTACACTACCAGGTTGCCATACCAGAGAAGTCAATGAGAGGGATTTCGTTGGACATCTTCACACGGTTGAGTTATGCACTGCTTTGGTAATGGCATCACTTGAAAATTTGTTGCGGTCTTTGGCTTTGAGATGGACGTTTCGCCGGGAAAAGATTAGGAGGGTTCTGGAAGTTTGATGCTCCTCAAATGTACGAGAATGGCTGTCGAGACATTAACGTCTGCGTGTGCAAGGCAGGTAGATCACCAGTGCAACTCGGCGAGCTGCGATCTGTAAAACGTTACTAGCTACGTAAGATGGGGAAAGTCACTGGATCGTATGTTATCTCAGCCAAGGCTTCCTAGACACTTGGTCTCGCTGTCGCATCGACTCCCCGACTCAGCTTGCCCGCCACCGGCACGGAGGGGTCCGGCCAACGCTCCTTGGGTGTCATGGCATACGCAGAGATTAGCGCTGCTAAAGTCGTTATCTGTACACCCCAACGATGTCGACAGTTTCCCCACTCTTATCCCACCTCTATCGCTCCGGCACTCGCGCCCGAACCGGGACTGAGGCTCCAATCACTTGGCAATTATGGTGCAGCATGTCGGCTTATGGTGAGGGCCTCAAGCCTACCTACATGTATGCAGCAGGCAAGGCAAGCCGGATCTTGAGAAACCTCGCGCTGTGTCACATCGTTTTGTCTTTGTTACCCAATCATCGGTCCTTAGTTCTCGGCATCATGTGGCGGCTCTTAGACTTCTCTCAGAAAAGCGAGCAGACCGAGCCCGAGCCAACCAGGGGCCTACCAGCATCATGGTATCGCTCCCCAGCGATGTACCAGTTGGAGCGGTGCGCAACATTTTCTCAAAAATGGATTCTGGTCACGCATTCACTCCGATTAAAAGAATCTGGGCAGTTGGTCTCCTTCACACAGGCCAACTATTCCTTTTTCCTCATTCGTGACTGAAAGGGCGTTAGATACGGCTTCCACAATATTTGCCGACATCGAGCATATCCTGTTGTACAGAAAAATGTGGCACCGCCAGCATCTTGAGCTGCAAATATCACGGTTGGTCCTACGGCCTGAAGGTGAATCTCGCAAAAATTCCCCGTTTCGACTCCGTCGACGGTTTCGACAAGAGCCAACATGGCTTGTCGCCTATTCACGTCCATGTTGATAAGACGGGATTTGTCTGGGTAAATTTTGAGGCCACTAGTCTTGGAGAGAAGCCCAGTGTTAACCTGGGACGATCAACTTCACAGTGTGGATCAAAGCCAACGGATGAACAAGTTTGACTTTGCTGAGAGATTTGACTACCTATGATCACGAGTGGGATATGGATGTCGACGCTAACTGGAAAGGGCTCATCCAGAACTATAACGAGTGTTATCACTGCCCCACGTCGCATCCATTGATTGCTGGCGTCTCAGATGTGTCGAAATATCGTGTTGAGCCGAACGGAGATGGTGTCCTCGAGCACGAGATTGTCAACAAGGATCAACAAACAAAGAGTTCCGAAGGTCGATCACATATTTCTACTCAAGCATATCTGTAACAATAACGTAGGCAGTCAACCCTCAACCTCATGGCTAATCTTGATTATACTGACATCCAAACACAGCGAATATATGTTCTACATACAGCGCATGACCCCTATGATAGCAACGACAAGCAAAATAGAGAATGAGGTTTATCGACATAAAAATGCCACAGATGAGGAGTTCGCCAAAATCAATGCTTTCTATCATCAAGTTCTGGCCGAGGACAAAGAACTTTGCGATGGCTCGCAGAGAAACATCAACGCAGGTGTATACGTCAATGGAGAATACCACCCTGAGAAGGAGAAGGTGAGGGATCACGCTTGGTCTGTGGTATGGTACCAAAATAAATGATGACAATCAGGGCCCATTACACTTTCAAGCGACGCTTCGCAAGGATGTGACAGGGCATCGAAAAAGGGAAGAAGATAATGGTGGACGTGAGATCTCACCCGCGCTGCCGCAGCCTATTGGCGAGGCGAGGACCACGAAACTCGAAGAGGAAGAAGAATTCTGTTCGAAATTAGAGGCAGAATCCTATTTCAGTCTCAGACCTGAGCTCGTATAGTAGAGTTCAGGAAGGCTTTCTCATTTCAGGGTTTCTATGGTCATGTCTAATGTATAACAAACGAAAGTGATGTTAAGGGGCAAGTGCAGACACGGCTTCCGAGGCTCCAGATCCCCTCACGCTACACAAGATAGATATAGTGTAATACGACGACTGTCGAACCTGCTTTCATGGAGTGTAAATATTGACTATTAGTGATAGCTAAGAAAGCACACGTGGCTAATGCTCAGTCTGTTTGCGAATTAAGAGAGCAACCCAGGAGAGTGACTGAAGGTGGTAGATGGTTCAGCGTTCCCAACACCGCTGTTTGAACAACGGCAGACTTTACAATTTGCACACAACACCGCCGCTACTGGTCCTAGCGCCCGAATATTTCCGTTTGTAAATAGCGACATCATTGAAATTTCCGACGCTTGCGAGGTCGTCGTTTGAGCAAGGTTGGGTAAAGTATTTGATGGCATGCTTATTGCTTCTGTTTCTCCAGCGAACCTGCCAGCAAAAAATAGTGCCTTCTACACTACCGCAATAATTACACCACTGCTTCGATATCAGCTAGGCTGCCAGCTAACCATCACCTCAATACTCTGATTATACCTCTGCCACGATTTCAGCATGAACTTGACTCTTATACTGGTCTCGCTCTGTTGCGTGCTGTTCTCCAGCGCCTGGCCAGCACTGCACTTCTCTGACAGCAGGACCTTCCACATCACCGTTTTCGAGGACCTGCATTTTGGTGAAGGAGAGGACACTGATTGGGGCCCTTCTCATGACGAGAAGACTCTGAAGCTCATGCAAGGCATCCTGGAGGTCGAGTCTCCAGACCTTGTGGTGCTAAACGGGGACTTAATCACCGGCCAGAACACTTTCAAAGCAAACGCGACTGCCTACGTAGACAAGATTGTGGGCCCCCTAGTGGAAGCTGGTTTGCCCTGGGCATCTACATACGGCAGTGAGTGGGCCGGCCCCTGGTCCTGTTTTCCAGGTCCAAAATACTGACCCTTTTGTCTGACTAGATCATGATTCTGATATCCACGTGACCACAGAAGACATATACGCCCGAGAGAAGGCATACTTCAATAGCTTGACAAGATCTGAGGTGAACCAGAAAGACTCTGGTGTCTCCAACTACTATGTCCCTGTCTATCCCAACGACAGCTCCACCGTCCCTGCAATGATCCTTTGGTTCTTCGATAGCCGAGGCGGGTATGTCCACCCAAAAGCTGAACGCAGCCCGAAGGTCAGCATTGCTGATATGCTTGTGGAATAGGAAACTAAAATCCCAGGATGGGTCAGCCATGTCTCAGGACGATTGGGTGGACAGCAGTGTCGTGTCTTGGTTCACGGAGACCAGTGGAAAACTTGCCAGTACTTACGGAACATCGTTACCATCTCTTGCCTTCTTCCACATCCCAGCCAGTGCCTCCGCAGCTTTCCAACCATCCGCAGTCAATTCGAACACGGCACCGGGGATTAATGCAGATGGCGGTTTTCCTGGGCAAGGCAAAGGCAAGAGCGGCAAAGACGAACAATTCATGCAGGCGCTATTGAACACTAAGAACCTTACTGCTGCCTTCAGTGGACACCAGCACGGCGACGACTGGTGTTTCAAGTGGGATAAGCAGCTGAGTGGGATGAAGCTGACTGGCAATGGACTAGACCTTTGTTTCAGCAGGCGGACGGGATATGGGGGTTATGGAGACTGGAAGAGGGGCTCTCGTCAGATCTTCCTGAGCCTTGATTCGCTCGGAAGCTCGATACAGACGTGGAATCGCCTTGAAGATGGCAGTGCCACGGGAGTCGTGGCGTTGAATGCCACTTTTGGCAAAGACCAGTACCCATTGGTAGTGTCTTGATCCAAAAGGCATGAGAAAGAGATTTAGGACACCATCATGAAAGCTGCGTCTTGCTTGCGGATCAACGGAGGTAAGTATTCTGAGCACGAGATGCAATGGCTATCAATCGAGAAAGGAATTCAGTGCTGGCGTCAAGTCCTAAAGTTATGGCCATTCTCATGCGCCTGATGTTTCGCCATGCGCGACGGTGATGTCCATTCCTATACTTGACTAATCATCATGTTATCGCAATTGGAAATTCCAATGGCCGGCTCTCTGGCCGTTGCCTTTCAGGACCGGCTTTCCGATGGACATTCACTCCTTGGTACTCGCAAAGTGCCCACCCAACTGAGAGACCACTTAATATAGTACACGGAAAGGCCGAGGAACTCCCTCGTGAATACGGCACATGGTTGGAGGAAAAGGCGAGAAGTTGAAGCCTATCGAATGATTTTCGAGCTTGTACATAAATTTCTTTCATGCCACGGCAGAAACGAGCCTGGTACTGGATGTGGTCTATTCAAAATACCCGAACCTTGAATGACCCGACAAGCTCCTGTCCACTCTCCAATCCGACACCCAAAACCTTCCAATCGCCGCCCAGAAGAAGATCCGTAGTCACAGACTGATACACTGGTCCTGACCTCGGGAGAATTCCGCTCCCGGAAAGGATCTCTTTCCACCATGGCCTCTTTAGCAGATTGTCAAATGATGATAGATTCTCTGGCTTAAAGACATCTAGTAGTTGGTAAAGAGTCGCTTTATACCTATTTTGCGGGTTACTGTGATAGAGGAGAAAGTAGACGTATGGGTCTGCGCCAGCATCCAAATATGCCTCGACAATCTTGGACAGCCGCTCTAGCCAATCCCGGTCGAGGTGAAGAGGCCATGATGATGCAACTCTTCTCTTCCAGCAATACAATTTCACGTTGCTGACGAAATCGCGTAGGAAGACCAACCAGACCGTGGTGACAGTGTCGAGACCACTGGCATGATGCCGCGTGGAATGATGTATAGATTCCCAGGTCGGTGGTGTGTTGTGCCCATCCTCTTTGCCCGTGTCGTGGTTCTGCCAGCTTTGGCCTGGCTCCCGATGAAGATCAAATAACCTCATTGGCTTGTCTGGCCGATGGCCGTTACTGAGCAGATACCTCGTTGTCCCTACATCTGCTGCAGCTGATGAAGACAGGAGCAGGTTGAGTTCAGTGGGCAAGGAAGTACCCTCTCTGGATGTCCCAGCTGATCCTTCAGCCCTGACAAACTCCCCTAGAGCCCAATACGCTGCCCAGTGAATAAAAGACGTGTCTTCAAGCGCGACACGGGAATGATACCTCCAGGACACGTCTTCGTTGATAAGCATTCTTCCAAGCAGGAATGGCTTGAAAGAGTCTTCTGACTGGATCAGTGCTTTCTCGAAAGCCTTCAAGCATGCATTTGGAGGCAGACTGTTGTTTAGAGAGCATGATCCTAGCCAGACAAATGTGGACTCGAACAAAGACCTCAGGTTGTTCATGACGCTGTCGTCTGCATCCTCTCCAAGCTCGCTAAGTGGATCAGCGGCTATGAGACGTTGGCGTGTCCTGCGTATTGCTTCGAGGCTTCGCAGTCGACAGTACGCTTGCACTTCTTCCGCAAGGCTCGAGAATGGACTTGTTCGAACACCCGTTTTCCAGTGTTCTCGAAGGTAGTCTCTGACGGAACGGTGGTAAAAATCAACACGATGCCGGAAGTAAGGAGCAGGATCGTGTGTGTTGACAACTTCGAGAAGACCTTGAGTGAGCTGATGAAGCAAGCTAGTGACCCGTTGTATTCTCGGAGCAATCACCTCACAGCTGTATTCTTGTTCGCAGACATCAAGCTCAGTATTTTTGTGGAAAGAGCCTTGAAACCACTCCAGCTCGTCAAGCCAGGAGAACATCAGTGCGTTAAGAGGCGATTCGAAAGGATTATTGGCAGCAAGATAAAGCACCATGTTGGACCTCATCTGCACATATGGTGCTTTTTCCACTCTCTGTAGAATCAGCTCGAAGAGACTGTCCAAGCTGTCGCGTTCGATGCATTCCTGGAGCCTCTGTCGAAGTGCTTTCTCGCTGCCGTCCTGATCAAGGACTTGGTTTATAAGTGTACGAACGACCATTACTGCCCAAAGAAATATCCCTTGAGCGTTCTCTGTGATGTCTTCCACAAGTGAAAGACAATTTCTCCGAGCTTCTTGTAGCTTCGGCTTCGTCAGCGACTCTGTAAATTTGGTCTCAGCAAAGTTCGCGATGTCGCTGCGCGTGAGCTTGTGGAGCTCGATGACATCACCTGACTCGCGGAATGCTTCGATGAAGACAGTATATGGTCGAGCCGAACACATGATTTTAACATTTGCTAGTGATGCCCAAGACACCAGCTGGCTGGCGAGGTTTTGGTGACTCAAATTGTCCCCCTGGTGTTCGTCAAGGCCGTCGATTAAGCAGAAGAAGCAATATTCGTCGTCAATTTGCAGATTTAGTAGTCTCTCAAAGGCACCTTCGAGTTCTGAAAGTCGAAATTCGACGGCGTCCACTTCGTTTGTTGGGCGATGAGGAAAGATGGGGTCAATGAGCTCCGGACATTGGCTGAGAACTTGAAAAAGTATTGATCGGAGGAAGCCTTCAACCGACTGCTGGAGTGGATCATCAGACTGCCAGAAGAACACTTTGATCGTAACCAACTTCTTCGTCAGCGCCCAGGATTTCAGGGTTGGTTCTATGAGTTCGTGGTTGGCAGTAAACTTCATAAAAGTGGACTTTCCGCAACCAGCCTTCCCCTGGACAAACAATGTGCGTCCGGAGTGTCGGAGAAAGTCATTAAATATCCTTGATGTTTGGCGTCTCAAAGTTTCCTCTGATTCTACCAGCGGCTCATTGCGGGCGATGGCATCCACCTGTGACTCGAGTCTTGCGTAAATCCTTGTCTGTTCTGTGATGGTTTTAAATATCCACTCGAAACTGTTTCCTTCGGGGGTAATCACTTCGTCCTCTCTGCGGAATATGGAGCGATAGAAGAGACGACGTAGAATTTGATTCTGCGAAGGCATCGCCTGGACAAGAGAATTTAAAACCCGAGTCTGTCTGACCAGTTCGTCCAAAGTCGGAGATAATGTCGAAACGGTATCGGTTGGTGCTTTGGTGGATAGCTGAGGCTGATCGAGCTTATTGTTGGTCTGAGCGAGAGCCTCCTGTGTTTGTTCTGTGCCTCGATCACTCTTCACGGCCATCTTCTCAAGATACTCAAGAGCCCTTGCTATCTGAGCTTGCACTTCTTCCATCTTTCGTGCATTAGAGTTGTGGAGAGTATTTGCATGGTGCAGCATGTCGTCCAAGGACTTCTTGATCGGAGACTGCTGCTTGCTATATCCCTTTCGTCAGCCATCCTTGCATCTCATTCCACTTCCTGTGCTGGGAGACGAACAACAGCAGCCAGATGAGGCGTTCGGATATCTGCTGACGATATTTATCTAAGCTTGCTTCCATAGAGGCTGCCTCTTTCTGTTTCCTCATAATTCGGCATGCTGCGACAAAGCTTTGCCATCTCCCTGGAGTCTTCGGCAAGAACTTGTGAAGTAGTTGTAATAGCTCTCCAGAAAGATCGTGGCACTTGTTCGACAGCGTAACGAGATCGGGGTCAGTGGAAATGAGTTGGTGAGCTCGCATGTCTACCGTGACACGCTGCAGATCGCTGATTACGACGCCGGTATGGTCATTATTCCTAGTCGCCCCATCCTGAGAATCGTACACCTCATGGGCTCCACACACGATCTTGTACGCTAAATCGATGAAGGTAATGATGGAAGAAGCTAGTCCGATCGCCTCCATCGTGTGCATGGAAACGTAGGCGAGGTCTAGAGAGGGATTGCGAGCGGGTGCGATGGGAGTTAGTCCTCGGAACTTGAAAATCGTCCACACGGTGTTCAGAGGGAGGGGTCGGAGGTCGAAATGATGCTGGCGTGGCATTATGCCCGGTGGCAGGCAACAGAATCGGGCCTGGGCCCCGGCGGCCTGCAGTCCGGTCAGCTGAACTTGAGCTGTGGCTCTGCAGGGGCTAAGATCCTACACTTGAATGCGTCAAGGCAGATAGCTTTGGGTATATGATTACAAGGCATCACAGCAGTGCCTCTTCAAGACAAGATGGAGGAAGCAGATGGTGCAGACTTTGTGAAAACAATTGTATCTCCGACTATAACGACCCCATGAACACTTCTGATTGGTGTGTGGCCGGCTGTCACTTCGATCGAAACACATTACAAAGCTCAAAACTTCAATTTCCGCAAAAGCTCAGCCGCGGATCTCCTTTCAAGTAAGCATGGGAAATACCATTTCACATACGACTCGTTATCAAAACCTGTGCATTGTGAATTCATCAACCGCGCAGCCAGACAACACAGTTGGCTAGATGGCACAAGGTAGGAATGGAGATAATACACTTTGGTCAAAGCAGGATGCTGCAGTGTCGCTGGAGATCGACATCCGGTGGCTAAACTGGCTGCGCACTTGCGACAGGCCCGGGCTGGTCGTGGATATATGCTAACAGTTGACGTCAACCGACCGCAGCAAGATTTGACCTAATAATACCGCTGTGCGTGGCAGTCAAGGAAGCCACGTTCATGAAATCACAGACAAGTGCAAGGATCTTCTCTTCCTTCGCGGTCGTGAGCAACTCGGCAAGGTCTAATGAGCACATTGTCGTGCCATTACGATTTAAAATTATTCAAGTACCACAAGCTGGTGCTATTACAAAATCGCTCCCCTCCTTGGCCGACATCTAGCCACCATTGCGACCACCCTCAGCGTCTCGGTCGTTCTTCGAGGTCCCCAGGTCGAAGAACCCAGGGTCCTTTCCACCGTGAAACCTCACCCACATACGGCCGGCCTCGTCCTGGATCCTACCCAGCTCAGGGGCAGCGCGGCCATTGTCCCTCACAAACGAGGCGCTCCTTTCCAGCGCATCCCCTTCCCTCGCATTCTGCATCGGCCCACCCGGCCCATGGAGCCCAAAGAACATGAGCGGAAGCACGCTGCCCTTCCACACGGGCTGATCCGGGTCGGTGTAGTTCTTGACGATGATCCACAGAAGAAGGAAAGCGCAGATGAGCACCAGGATGATGGGCAGGGACACCCACCGCTGGTCAAAGTACGTGCAGGTGCTGCTCTCGTAGACCAGGCCCATGGTGTACGAGGGCTTTGGGGTGTCGCCGATCCTGACGTCCGGCCCATTGCCCGTCATCCGCAGCTTGTTGGTGATGGTTGTGGTGAAGTCGTCGATTGCAGCCTCGATAGACTCGAAGGTTGCGTTCATCTCGGCCCAGAGCGGCGCCAGCCACCACGAGTCGCCGCAGCTGATGTGGCCGGCCTGCATGTTGTCGTAGGTGCAGTCCGCGTCGAAGATGGTGCTCATCTGGCTGCTCAGTGCTGACGCGTATATGCCGTCCATCTTGTACAGGCAAGCGTTTGGCACGCTAGTGTTGGTGACGGTGTTATCCAGTTGATTCGTCAGCGTGATATTTGCCCACGTTCGGCCCGGGACGTGAGGGGCTGCCGACATGTTATTTGGCATGTACCAGGTGCTAGCATTCATGACGTGAGATGCCAGCGTTGTGTTGGACGTGTCGGTGAAATAGTCGCCGTCGTCGAGAATGCAAGGGGAGCGGATTACGGTGTAGTTGGATCCGTAGCTGTACCCAGTCGTCTCCTGTTCATTGGGGAGCGCCGGTTGTGTGCGGACGATTTCCTCGGTATATTTGCTGCCTGTGTAAGTGCCGTGGTATTCCTTCATGCAGGGATAGAGCGTGCAAGAAGCGGCAATATAATCGCCGAGGCCTTCATAGGCTTCATTGTTGTCATGTGTGATCTTGTGCGGGCAGTCGTAGAAGCCCGAGTCTTTTCTCGGTGTGCACGGCGAGCTCGTGGCCACAAGCATGCTGAAGTTGCTAATAGCCACACTGGCTGCCAAGGCGAAATCCTTGCTGAAGAGATCAGAAGCCCACGTGAGATTGCTATAACCCACCCACATGTACTGTCCTCCTAGTCCGCCGGACCTGTAGTTGATGAAGGCCTCGTCATCCGGAAGGGTCAGGTTGTCTCCCTTGTTGGGTCCGCTGACATACTGTGTGGTGTCGAGGCAAGCGCTGCAAAGACCTATGCTCGCATGGGTTGTACCGGTGCCGTGATCCTCCCAAGTGCAATTTGAGCTGGCACAAGACACCTCAACTTCGTTGTCCTTGCCATCCGGGTTCGTCAATCCCGCAAACATAGCACCCTTCATATCAGTCTCGACTTGGAACATTCCGGCTCCGACCCGATAGTATGATGACCTCCCCGGGACGTAATTGGCAACCGGAATTTCAGCTCTCGCATTCGGCGCCAACGTGGGGCACAACGAGGTCTTCAACGCCTGTTGGGTGAACGGGCCTACTGCTAAACTTGCAATAGTGACCAGCGCAGCACCGATCCCCAAAAGCCCGGCAGAAGTAAATCCGAAATTCCACGTCACCACCGCGAGCAGCCGTAGACTTCCGAGGACGGACCGTGAGGCAGAGTCGAAGTCTTGTAGGTGGTGCAAGGGTCGCGTTCGCTCTGTGAACCATGTCCACTTGATTTGACCGACAATCTCAGCAACGGCTGCCAGCATAGCCGCTCGCAGAAACGTGGACAGCAAGTTGATCGCCGTGCTGAGGTTGATGTCGAATGGCCACTCTGGCATTGTCTTCCGGTCGTAGTACGCCAGGAGGATGATGATAGCGGCGGTGAGGAGGATTGCGACCACGATGGTGACAATCTCAAGAAACCAGTGCTTGAGAATCTCGGATAGATGGCTCGGTGGTCTTGCGTTCTTTGACCTGTTTGGAAGCTGAGGCCAAGAGGACGGATCTGGGTCTGCGGCTCTCCTGGCTTCCACGGACGGCGATGGCTTCATTGGCCACGCCTCAGCCTCCTTGTCTGTTGCCGATATCCTGGGTGAAGGCATTCCAGGGCTCGTTGGCGAGTGCGAGTTGTCGATGTCCAAGGAGTTTCGCGCAGTTGCTGCGTTGGAAAAGTCCCCAGAGCGTGGCTGTGTTGAGTCGCCCGCTCGTGGCTGCTGCTGGAGCTCAATGCCCAGCGGTGCCGCCATGGCTCAATGTAGACAAGCGACGTCGGCAAAGAGACGGGAAAGTCGACCAGTATGAGGTACGAGCTCAGAAGGAGGAAAAAGACCATCCCTGGCTCGGCCATGTGAACGAAATATCACAGCGCAAAAATACCACAAGCCAGTCATCTAGGGAGGGCGCCCCAGGATTCAAGCACGCTGCAGATCATCCTTGTCTGAAATAACCTCAAACAACGCGAACTCCTCGGGGCCAATCGTGATGTCGAGAATGCTGGGTCTCCCGCCCGATTTGGACTGACAAGGTCCACTTCAGCCCTACATGACTCGGGGCATAATTTGAAGCGTCTTCCAACACGAGCTGTAAAAAAAGAAGGGGCAGTGCTGATCAAAATCCCAGTTGAAGCCTCTGATATAAACGGTCTCTACCGCAACTGTTCTCCCTGCTGGTGATCGTCGAGATTCTCACATTGTCCTACGGGTTGCAATGGACGGTGTGATGCTTTTGATGCACATCAGCCCCACCCCTCAGCTCTGGATTTCAACTAGGATCGTCTCCAATCGGTCGAAAACGGACAGATCGGACTGAACGATACCCAACGAGTCACGCTGCCCCTGGGTCAAATGGAGTGCTGTCCTCCGCCCCAATGACACGTCAGAGGGAAGAGAACTTCCCAGCAGGATCACAGCTCCAACTTAACGGATTCCAACTTAACGGAATTCAGCCGCGCCCCGACGACATCTTCAATTTCCGTCTTGGGCCGCAAGTACGGATGCACTTTCTGCCTGAACATCGTCCTCTGCTCAAACGCATAAGCCATACCGATCAACTTCTCCTCGGTAAAACTTTCTCCTAGAAAGCTGATGCCAAAGGGCACGTTTGGCCCAAGCTCCACCAGGTTCCCAAAGTCGTTCTTTACTACCGGCATATCGTCCGGATATCGGCCCATCGGCACAGTCACAGCCGGAGTACCTAACATTGCTGGTGGATATTCCGCAAAAGAGGTGGGCAGTACAATAGCATCAAGGGAGTAATTCTTTATTGCGCCCAAAATGCCCATGTTTCCGGCCAATCGCAAAGCGAACGTGCGATTAAACCAAACATCGGGATGAGTATTATTCCTGCCTTGCTCGAGGGTGCGGTCAAAAATCAAGGTGTCGCGTGCTGGATATTCTTCATCCGGGTAATCATGGGTAAACCTCGAGATGTCTTGCAGTGAAGAGATATTGTGCGGGTTTCTGTTGAGGTGGGACAGGTACTGGGGGATGTTGGTGATGAGATCAGCCAACAGAGCGTTCGTCTGATAGTGGCCCTCCACGAAAGGTTTCCAGCCGGGGAGGAAAATATCGTCCACGACAGTTGCACCAGCAGACCGGATGGTATCCAAAGACTCATTGAAGGCTTTCACGAGAGGCAGCATGGCTTCTTCCGGTACCCCGATCTCATTCATATCGATTACGCCGCGGGTGACACCAATGCGCTTGTGGCTAAGCGCAGAGAACTGGCATGCCGCGACGTAGTCTGGAAAGTCATCGGCATCAAATGGAATCGCCGAGGTGTAGTTGTCGAATTTGTCTTTGCCCACGATAGCGTCGAGCAGGAAGGCTGCGTCCTTCACAGTTCGCGCCAGTGGACCCACGGTATCTTGGTGCTCGGAGATTGGTATAACAAGATGTCGCGAGGTGAGTCCCACCGTAGGCTTGACTGGAACCGCTGTTAGCGATTATTTACCCCATTGTGGGTTCGAAAGACCGGGGAATAAAATCAAGCGGGGTCTGGACTTCTCGCGGTCAAGAGCTCATGGACCAAGTCCGCTGACAAACTTACTTCCAACGACATTGTTGAAGGAGGCTGGGCACTGTATTGAACCTGAAGTCTCGGTCCCTAAAGCAGCCCACGCCAAGCCAAGCGACGCTGCGACACCACTTCCCGCCGAGGATCCGCACGGGTCCTGGCTTGGACGGTAAGCACCTTGTGTCTGTCCGCCATGTGCAGACCACCCATTGCTGGTGTTTGAACTCCTCGCGTCAGACCACTGGCTAAGGTTAGATTTTCCGAGAATGATTGCCCCCGCTTTGCGCAGCTTTGCAGCAACAGTACTATCATACGGGACAGTCGCGCCGAGGAGGGCGTACGAGCCAGCTGTGTTGTTCATTTTGTCTGAGGTAGCAATATTGTTCTTGATGAGAACCGGTATACCATGCAAGGAACCCAAGACATGGCCATCCCGGCGGGATGCATCCAAGGATGCAGCGATTCTGAGAGCATCAGGGTTGATCTCAGTGACAGCGTGAAGGACATCGTTTGTTTCCTCGATGCGGGCGATGTAGGCTCGCACAAGATCCACACTTGAAAATGTGCCGCTCTCAAGACCAGTGGAGAGATCTGCCAAGGTCGCATCGATCAGCGATTTAGATAGAGGCGCAACTCTCGGGTGAGGGGGGTTGAAAGGGCGCTTCAATGCCGCAACGGCGGATGCAGCCAGGAGAAACAGAATAGCGGTAAGAAGATTTGGGCCTTTAGTCATGGTCACCAACGCCTCACATGATAGAGTTGAAAGGTTATAGGGAACAACATGATACACTGTTTCCGCGTTTCCTTGTCGGCATGAACATGCTGATGGGCGGAGGCGCGAAACGGCTTGTTGTTGTGCCGATTCTGGTGCTTACTCCCTTCACGCGCGCTAGACCAAAGCAGACTAGACCCAACGTCCGAACCTCTTCCCCATGCACCTGTGATTGGTGTGGGAATCAACCTAGAAGTCTCTCGCCTAGAACGGGTAGGCGAGCCTATGCAAAGCCGTGTCAGAGCCATTAGCACGAGTCGAACACTCTCGAAGCAGACACTGTACTTTCAGATACATAATGCGCAAAGCAAAGAATCTAGTATACCCACATGCAATAGAAGGACGCGGTTCAGGATTTCACGTGAAATACACGGTAGAGGAGAGCCTCGGCCAAGAAACTGATCAAGTCGCCACAATGAATCTTCCACACAGAAATCTCGATCAAGGAACAGTCAGGAAGATACTCAAGCGATATTTAAGTTTCTGACATCAGACATGTAAGGTAGTAGTGATTCCCAAGTTCTCTAGCATGACTATGAGCTTAATTGGCAGCTGCAGCGGCTCCCTTGCCCTGCTTCGCCTGGGCTTGAGCACCTTTCTTAGCAGCAGCAGCACCACCACCCGCGTTGGCTGCCTGAGCCGCTTGACCCTTTCCACCCTGCTGCTTGGCCGCAGCATTGGCTCCTTGAGCAGCATCCTGACCTTGTCCTCCCTTCTTCGCGGCAGCAGCAGCACCTGCGTTGGCAGCTTGACCCTTTCCGTTCTGCTTAGCAGCAGCATTGCCGCCGCCGGCTCCTGTGATACCAGCGACATCGACACCAGCAGCATTCAGGGTGTCAATGTCTTTTTGGTTGCCAGTGGCTACGATGGCCTTGACAGCCTTCTCAAAGTCCGCACCGGAGTCAGCGGCACCAGCTGTTTTTTTTTAAGGTCAGAAATGTGATCCCGAAATAGAGATCAAGGGGTCTCTGACGTACCATCGCCGTTCTCAGTCAACAACACAGCAGCATCGACCTTGGCAGCGGCAGTTATTCCCTACATGACAGATGAGCCTCGACTTCGGGTTGTTCAAGTTATCAAAATTGTACTCACATCCGCGCCATTGTTGGCCTTGGCATTCACACCATCAGCGGCGGCTGCGTCGCCGGCTGCAGCGGCTGCGTTGTTGCCCTGTCCCTTAGCTTGACCCTGTTGCTTTTGGCCCTTGTTGTTCTGGGGCAGGGCGACGGCGAAGGTCGCCAGGACGGTGACGAGAGCCAATGAGAGCTTCATATTTGCGAGAATTAGGTGGATGGGTGGTGTGTAAAACGAGGGACTGTTATGGTGGAAGTAGTCACCGGGACAAATGAGCACAGCTGCGTAGGTCAATGTTAGTCAACGAAAAGAAAATGGTACTATCAACTACACTTACCTCGTAAGGAATGGAAGTGGATGGGAGTGCAGATGATCCTGCAGACATCCATCCCTTGCGAGCTCTACACCGATTCGTCTTATATCTCGTCCCAGGCCTCCATGCCAGGTGAGATTTTGGCTGAGGCTATGCCCGATTGGCTTTCCTCCGAACACACACGAGACGACAACTTAATAGAAGGTTTGTCCTATTCGCCCTCAAGGGGTTCGGCATCGTGATGAAACCGTCCTGCACCTGTACGATCGACAGGGGTAGAACCGCCAAGCCGCCACGGAATGGCTGCGCTTAGCATCTTTGAAGCAAGGCTTAATTTTCTTAGGTGGTAGGCTCGGCCAAACAAGGTTAAGCCGAATTCACTTTGGACAAAGCTTGGTTTGACAGATGACACAGGCACCCGGGCACGGAATCAGGCGTCATGCGAGACGCTGGCCGCCGATGGTCGTGTCTGGACTTTCAGGTCAGGCGCCCCGATGACACTATGCAAATTGCCGGTTTGAGTTTTCGGGAGCGGTCAAGAGTGGAAGGGTCCCTCACGCTGAACTCAAAGCCAGACATCCCTCAACCCGTCGGCTAGAGTTCCAAGTCGAGACGATACTTTTGAGGCGGACCTATATTCCAGGATTGGGACCCGTGGCAGGACTGGACAGGTGGCTTGGCAAGACAGGAACTCACAGCTGTGGTCAACTGAATCCTTCGTTCAGTCCTTCGAGACCTGTTATCTCAAGATTCGGGCGACTATTAGCGTGGCCCAGCAGCCCGCATTCGGGGTATATAGTGGTTTCACATCAGGTATAATGCTACCCGGACTTCCTTCTCACGGTTCCCATTCGTGACCCTGCCCTGTCATTATGCTTACACATTGCACTCTTCTTTGCGTTTCTGCTGCTTAGCCGGAAAGGGGTACCGTTAGGTTTTACCACTGGTAGTAAGAACGTGAACATGGAACAAGTGCGATCGAGACAACTCAGGATTGAAAGCCCTGACGAGGCTGATTCATGAATTTAGCGTGCTAACTACATCACAATACTGAAGTTTGCACTGTCGTAATGTATCCCAGCCACGACCGTGATTGCTTAGCTACGGTAGGTTTTGAATAAGCGACCAGCGGGCGAGGCTTTTGCGGACAGCTGGCAAGGTGGTCGGGTGTAGATGTGACGAGTAAAGCTCCTAAGCAGGCCTGCAAAACAGAGAGTGAGGAGTGAGTCTGTGACCTAGACTGATCGGTTGAAGGAACGCTCAAGCAACTGGACTTTCAGACCAGATATGAGGAGTAGCTTATGGTTACATGTGTATGCTCCCCATGGAAAGAGACGTCCTTTAGATTGGTCATTGTACGCCTGTCTTCCGACGCTTAGCACGTCTATCTAGGAGTTCGAGACGCTAATAGGCAAACAAAATTGCGTAGAGTGGGCATGAGAGCTGCCTAAGATTGTCGAAAATAGTTGTGGAAATTCAAGTCTATGTAGTCCGTTTCAGTAGCGGCTCTCGATTCATACGAGTCGCATATTTGTTCTCCTCCAGCGCTCGCTGTCCAATCTCTCAGACGAATAAAACACGTTCTTGAATAGCTCCTCTGGATCATCCCCAGGCTCTACCGGGGTTGGTCTCGTTGTATCAATACGTAGTATGCCCATGCGCTGGTACGTCTCTGGTCCTACCTCTCGGGCCATCATGAACACCATGCGCAAATACCGCAAGTTCCATCTTTTATTAATGGACTTCGTGCCCATCTTTTCCTTTGCGCCTAGGTAAATCAATGTCATCCTATCGCCTGACCTCAGTAAGTCGGCATTGTCCATATGTACAGACTCTTCAACGCTACTTGAGTCAAAGAACACCAATTGACGCTCTCGGTTGAGCTTCATCTGTCCCGCCACTGTCCAGGATGCCAAGTCAATGCACGGAAGATATTTTAGGACGTGATCTCCGTGATGCTGGCTGAGCGAAAATTCGTGAATCGAGATGCTGTCTGCATTTGGCCTGGGAAGGAGCCCAGGGCATGGAAGCTTTCGGCCAAGGCTTGGCCGCGCAAGCTCCTTTCTAGGGATCCGTACTTCAAGACCACTGTACCACATCAACCTCCCATCATCGTCATCGAGCTCGAGACCGTCCGTGACATTGGGATGTAATGCCTTATAAGCAGCCCATGTCCAGGAAGGAAACCCAGCAGTCGTTGTCTGCTCGGAAATCACGCGTTTCTCAGCGGACCCGTGGATTATTCTCCAGCTAAGACCATTCAGAAACGACGCAAGGGCGACCAATGGCGTATCCTGAACAGGCGAGAAGCAGATGCCGTGGAATTGCCTAGTTTCCAAAGACATATTCAGAATGCCTTGGAAAGCATTGAGACTGTCCGAGCCATGCGTAAGCCTCCTCGCAAAGTAAGTTTTGAGTCTGTCATGCATAAAGAAATGTCCATCGCTGGACCCTTTTGGAAACAACCCGATAGAGTCGCCAACCCTGTCTGACAAGTCCTCACAACATGGATGAAATGCTTCGAGAAAGTATCTCTCGGTGCATTGGTAGTACAGACGCGCATCCGTGAAAACGAGACGGCGTTTAGATAAGAGGCCTTCTTGATACGTCCATCCACGGGTATTCCAGACCGAATTCTTGAAACACCTGGTTATGTCTCTTGACATCAAAATGGAAGAACTGCCAGATGATATCACTCGACGAATATTTCGAGGAGTTCCTCGAACTCCAGGTAGTCCAGCCGAGGCATCCTGGCCGCTCGCTGCGATGATCGTGAGTTCTGCCCCACCGTATATCAGGTACATGTCCTGGATTGTCTTCATCTTTTCCTCATCATCGTTCTGATTGATGCAATATTGATCTATCCAAAGCTGCGGTATGCCAAGATCAGTTGATACCGAAATTGCGTCCTCGATGGTTTTTGGCAGGTTGTGGGGAAGCGCAAGGCCGTTGAAAGAGCTATTGACAGCAGACTTCCCCCAAACGTAACTCAAGCAAACATAAGGCTCTCCAGCGTCGATCTGCCTGACGACTCTTTCGTGACAATCAACAACCCGCAGCGGAAGCCTCGGGCGTGTCTGTATTGGCGCGCATTCATTGACTGCCAGAGCTTTGTCATGACCGCTTCTGCACCGCGCAAGCCATTTTCTTGCGGTAGCAAGATCTAGCCCTCCCATAGGAGGCCCGATACTGATGTCCTGGTCTCCGCTTTCTGAGTTTGACAAGTTCTTCTCCAGAAGAAAGTAGCGCGACCTGGCAGGCGAGCCTGTGCTGTATAGAGTGAGATACACCATGTTTGGGGCCATTCCTGGTTCAGTATAAACCATAACGTTTGCAGTATCATTTCCTGATCTTGTGTCTTCACTCGAGCCATTCCATGGTTGCATCAAATCATGTTCAGTAGGGCCGCGGCCTGGGATATCTTCTCTGAGCAAGTCATTTATCAGGATGCAGAGAGGGCAATTCTGTTGAGTAGATTCGTGACTGATCATGGCGATGATGCTTTGAGAGCTTTCCGGAGGGCCATGCTCTACAAACTTCTCTAAGCCGAGTGACTGGCATCGGCTGCACAGAATCCCCGGGTCGCTTTGAGCCATCGTTCTTTTGGCATTGATCTGGTCAGGTCAGGTCAGGCGTTCATTATTGTTCTGCACACCTAGATAGAAAAGGAAGGAAAAGGCTGGCGTGTGCAAGTGCAACACGTGAAGGGTAAGTGTATGGCTTGACCAGTCGCTTACAGATCGTCGTTCTTGTGTCTTATCGTTATTGGGTGCATGGAGTGGGGTAGTGCATGAAGATTTTCAGGCTTGTCATCAAGCTTGAAGAAAGCCCCGTAAGCAAGGAACTCTCGCTTTATAGAACGCTTGTATATGCAGATATATTGCGGCCAAGAATATGTACACATCAGAAAGCCCACCATTCAAGTCACATGAACGAGATTCAGGTGGACATCATTATCCTGCTAGTTTCACACCCTCTAAAAAAAGTCTGCCAGGGCGGCCGCGAATCCCTTGGCGACCAGCTTGTGAATGGCCTGACCCGGATGGTAGTTGTCATACCACACCGCAGATGTCCCGTCCGCGTTCGCCGCTGTGATGTCGCTGTCGAGGCCGAACGAGGTTGGGTCGTTGAAGACCTCCCAGAAGTAGGAGCTGGTGTTGAAGGTCTGGGCAGTGACACCAGTGTTGCTGGACTTGAATGCATCGAGCTTGGTGGCAAGCTTGGAGTTGAACGAGTCCAGGTTAGAGGTGAGCGCCTTCAAAGAATCCTCAGACTGGTCATTGAATGCTGGGGCTTTGTAAAAGGCTGTAGTGAAGTAATGGTCAGTTCACAGCTCTGTACAGTGGGAGTTTCAATGTTTCGCCCGTTGGCGAGGATACTTACGAGGAACGGTGTTGAGCACGAAGTTTCTCGCGCCGTCCTTGTACAAGTTTTGCAGCAGGTCAAAGTACTTCGTCAACGCGTCGTCAATGGGACACGTTTCGTATTGGGCAGACTGCCAGAAGCATTGACCAATGTCGTTGATGCCGATCCAGACGGCAACGAGCAAGTTCTCAGCAGTCCATGGAGCCTCAGTCGGGGCGGGAACCATGTTTTTCTCGAATTGCCCAACCTGCGCAATCAAGTCCGTGGTAACACCAGTGTTGATGATGGTGTTGGAAATATCAGCGCCATAGTACGCAAAGTCGTAAGTAAGTACCAGCGAGCTGTTGAGCTGCTCGGTCACCATTCCGACCCAGTTGAGCCCGCCGGTAGTAGTTGAACCGCCTGATCCCATGGGGTTTGATGCAGTAGGGAAGCCACCTTCGATGTAGAAGCCGGTGGACGAGTATGAGTCGCCACTGAAAGTAGAGTACCGGTCAGAGGAGAGTTTATCGTGGAAGAACATGACTTTACTCACAACACGGCAAAGTACTTGGTACCATCACTGGATGCCACCGACGACGAAGTAGCTGCAGGTGCAGAGGCTGAGCTAGCGGACGAGGCAGCCACGGCTTGGACCGGCAGATCGCTGGCGACCACGCTGGGCGCGGCCGAGGTTGGTGTTGTCTCGGACCCGGACTCTCCACGTGGAACGCACGCAGCAGAGGCGGAAGACAGGGCCAGAGCCAGAGCAAGGATTTGTCTTTGAGAGAACATTTTTCGAGATTTTTGTTTAACGAATGTGTAAAGAATGGATGGAATGGAAACCGGTTCCGGGTGTGAACTCAAGAATTGAATGAAGGAATGATTGACAAGCACCGCTGCGATTGAAACTATACAAGGTCTGGAATAGAAACAACAATCCAGAAAGAAACGAAACATGCATTGGCAAGGAATTCCAGCATTTTAACAGGTGGAAAGGGGTTGCCGTCAGCAGGGGTAAAACGGTGAACCATGTTCCGGGGGTGCACCTCGGAGGTATCGCCGAGCAACGCGCGGCAAGAAATTAAAGGGGCGGCTGATGGCCCCGCAAAGCCTCAACTTGCGGCTAACGCAACGGCCACAATGACGAATTTCAACATGAAGGGAATCCTTTCCCGAACGACATATTTATTGCTGAGATTTCTCCATGGATAATTAAAGTACTCCCTGCCTTCGCACGTGTTTGAATTGACAGTTGCTCCATGAAGTCGGATTTAGGTTTGCGGCTCAATGGTTCAGCGGCGATCCTCCACATCAACACGACAGCAAGGATTCCCTGCACATTAAATGCCAGCGAATGTCCTATTTGCAATGCATAACTTTGTCTAGATCGTGCTGATCTCCCTCCATCTTTACATTTTCGAGACGACGGCCCTGACTTGTATGAGCATGGCATAACGAGAGTCGAATCGTACAGACAATATACAGAGAGATAGGAGACATCAGCACTTTTTCATGATTCCTGAACATTGTTTCTCTTGGACTCATCAGGTCCCTAAATAAATCCCCCCAAGGTAACCGAAAACCTCAACATCAGCGTTCAACGACCTGAGGCCTCCACATTAGCGACATCCCCCATTTCCATTTCATCCAGCTTAGTCCATGTCGTTGAATCGATTCCCACATACACGAAGCCACAGGTGGCGACCTTTTCCTCAAAACGACGACCAATCTGCTCGAAGGACAGATCCTTGGTTTCCGGCAGCTCAAGCCACATCACAACGAAAGCAAGAACAGACGTAGCGAAAAAGATCCAACCCATGAGGCCTCCAAGGTTACCGTCGCCAGGATTGAACATGTACGGAACCACAATGTTCCAAACTGTGCTATTAAAATAGTTGAAAAAGAAGCCGATGGCTAGCGTCTTGGCTCTGAGTCTGACGCTGGAAACCTCGGCAGCAACGGCAAGAGCGGGTCCGCTGGCTGGACCGATGCTAAGCCAGACCATCTGTAAGGTGATAGCCACGCACCAGAGGGATGGCGATGATTGCTTGGGCACAGACGCGGCAATTCCCACACCGAAGAATAACACGGCAGCGAGGCCGATGCCTGACAGAACGATTGAACGGCGACCCACACGTGCCATGGCCCAGAGTGTCAGGATACTCCTAGTAGAGAACATAGACATCGCGATGCCGACCTCAACCATCATCGCCGTATTTTGTCGCTGACAATCCGGCGAGAACCATGAAGTAGGGGAAATTTTTGATGAAGGTTGCACCTGTCATTTGCGATAGGCCGTTGGCGTAAAGTACGATGCGAGTGCGCCGCCGATTTGTACCCTTGAAGCAATCCCGGAATGATGCCACGCCAGACTCGGTCAGCGCTTCATGCCGGGTGGTCTCTTGTGTGGCGCTGATAAGGGCCTGGACTTGAATCCATGTATTGGACCGGTGGAGCCTAGAGAGTGACTTGGTTGCAGAGTCGATGCAATTCTTGCAGACGAGGAAGTATGGCGACTCCGGGACCACAAATGCCCCGAGAACAAGCAACACTGGCTAGATCCATTCCGCTGCAAACACCACTTTGCAGGATGACTGATCCGTGATTATCACGCGGTCGAGAGAGACAGATGCTGCGATGAGATATCCGACGCTCTAACGGAAAGACAGCTGTGTCAGTCTACAGCACCACACAGTTTGGTTCAAGTGGCTTCTAGTTTCGGAGGGGGGAGACCTACCAATGACACGGTTTGAACGGCCAGTGCGATTCCTCTGACCTTTGTCGGTGCGATCTCTGATATAGATGTTTGGCCGGAGGCAAGCCCCATTCCTAAGCCGGTGCTGTTTGTCATCGTTCCGACCAGGAATTGCGGACTGGCAGAAGCAGTGAACACCACTGCAACCCCAATGATAGACAGCATTCCAGTGATGAGCATTGTCCATCGACGACCCAATCGACCGGAGATGGGGCCAGATACTCAGGCACCGAGGGCTGTCGTCAGTTGGGGGATGGCATTCCACAATGATTGCCAGTATGCTAGAATGATGTACTCGCCGTTTTCGAGGACACCGAACTGTTCACTGTAGAATCGGTACAACCTTTCGTAAATAGAGCATTTACTTCGCTCTATGAGTGAATCACTCACACGAAAGACTGCATATTCAGACAAAGCGTCAGAGTAATGTTATCAAAACCATACATCAAGGCTCAGACATTTCCGTACAATGCACACAAGACAATGATCGGATAATTGAGCAGAGTTCGAGCAACACCTAGGCCGTCTTCATCAACGAGCGAGCCTTGTCCAGCATGCTGTGCCTGTGATGACTGCTGTGCTTCCTCGACATGGGTGGTCTGCACATGTGAGACTTCTGCTCAGCAGCAGCCCGTTGCGATCGGATCTCGGCACCCATTGCGAAAGTGTGGAAGCAACTTGATGGTGAACTTGAAGAAAGAATGACCTGAGAAGTCGTTTCTAGAATATGATATCCGAGAGAAAGAGAAAGAATGGAAAAAGAACGGAGGAGTGGGCCAGAAGAGCACGGAATCTACAACTTCGGCACTCATTTCAGAGATACCCCCTTCCCAAAGACTTTAATTAGTATCTCAGCCTTCCCCATGGGGAAGACATCTGGTGCTGTAGGGCCAATCCTCGGAATACCCGGCATCTCGGTGTGATGATACTCTTGCACCCGTGCCCGGCTTATCCGCCGGTTTTCCCAGGCAAGCCTTACGTGTCTCCGCACAAGCGTTCTCTACACTCTTAACATGTAGTGCAAGACTTCAGCCAGCATTATCTCTAAGTAGTTCTATCACTATAGTATCATTGGCCCTTTCAGTCTCTCTTCAAAGACAAAAAATAAAATGCAAGATTCACCATTCGTCCCGGCCAGATCTGGATGGATATGGAAGTCCGGTTTTAACGATGCAGCAGCTATGGGGCAATTTGTCTTATTTCGCAGAACTTTTGTGCTCGCCCAGGTTCCGATATCAGAATTAATATTACACGCCTCCGCTGATACTCGCTATCGTCTTTATCTCAATAGAGAAAGCATCGTCTTCGGGCCGGCCAAAAGCTATCTATCGCGGTGGTATTACGACACGTTCAACATAGCCACATACCTGAAGCAGGGCACGAATGTGCTGGCAGCTGAAGTTTTACGCTTCTCTATTACTCATTATGGCTGCTTCAGCCTGATAAGGAGCGCATTTCCTGGGTTCCTTCTAAGCTGTGAAGTCGAGGTGTGCTTGTTTACACCACCCAGGACTGATGTATCGCATTCTCATTCGCTAATTGCCTCGCCAGGACCTCAATCTCGGGACCGATCATAGGTGGGTAACACACAAGGACACATCAAGAAGTCTCGTTCCAGATGAAGAATGGGACTACCGACTTGGGCCGCAGTTTTCGAGCCTGAATGAACACGTGGACGGGATAACTGGCAACTGGTTGGGTTCGATGACAGCACGAGCAGCTGGGCTGCAGGGATACCCGCCACACCTGAACGAAAGATGTCCCCTATGGTCGATCTATGGCGTCTCTTCCCTAGAAACATACCGTTCCTGCCCGAAATCACTACCCGGTTTGATGGTGTGGTGAGGTGTTCCGACCCACAGTTGACTGAGGCATGGAGACGGCTGCTTTCAGGGGACACTACCATCGACATCCCGGGCAACTCAACACATTGGGCTGAGTTTGAGACAAGCCAGCTTACCACTGGATTCTTGGATCTTTCTATGACTTTGAATGAGATTAATACTAGCGTATCAGCACCAAGAGTTGAGATACTCTGCTCCGAGTGTTACGAAAGTTCGATGGAGGCGTTCACGAGACGTACCAAAGGCGACAGGACTGACTTCGAAAATGGGGTGCTGTACGGAATGACAGACACATGTACCCTGCACCCAGGATCCAACCATTATTCGCCTTTCTGGTCCCGCACTTTCCGCTACATCCGCCTCACAATCATCACCTTGAGCGCCCCAGTCAAATTCGACTCGTTCACTTACCGCGCGACACATTACCCACTCGAGGTCCGGACCAAGATCGAGACGTCTGACACACTGACCCGCAAGCTGTGGGACACAAGCGTCAACACCCTTCGCAACTGCATGCATGAGACGTACGAAGATTGTCCCTTCTACGAGCAGAATCAGTTCGCGATGGACACACGCAACATGATTCTGTTCACCTACCTGCTCTCCCGTGACGACCGCCTCGCTCAGAAGGCAATGCAAGAGTTCTACGCAACTCGACGTGAGGACGGTCTTATCGAGACTAATACGCCCTGTCCCGGACGAAATACCAACATGCCGACCTTCTCGCTGATCTGGTCCTCATGGTCTGGGACCACATGGTGCACTTTGGAGATGAAGTGCTCGTGAGGAACTACATCGGCGCGACCGATGACGTCCTGAACTATTCCCATCATCGCCTCAACCCAGACACCGGCCTTGTCGGCCGGTTTGACGAAGATACCTGGGCTGGGCTTATGGATGGTCGACGCCGTTAAAGGGCTTTGGGGGCATCGCTGGACGCCTGCTTACTACAAGACCGGGTCGGCGACGTACCACTCTCTGGTATATGCGTACGTCCTGTCCAAGGCGAGCGAGCTATGCCGTTTCCTTCGCAGGCATGACACAGCTAAAGAGTACATCGGACGACGCGACAATCTCATCGAGGCTGTGAGGACGCACTGTTTCGATGGAAAAAACGGGCTCTTCCTCGATGGCCCTGGATCGGAAGGCGAAGTCAATCAACACTGTCAGATCTTTGCCATTTTGACTGGATGTGCCAGCGGCGAAGAGGCCAAGGTCCTCTTGAGGAGATCAATCTTGCAGAGAGAGGAGGATGACCTCGTCAAGGCGAGTTTCGCTTTGGGGTTTACTTATTTAGGGCTGTCAGCCTCACAGGGGTGTATGAGGAGTGCTGGGCTACATCGATCCAGCCAGGGGAGATGATGATTGCCGATAACCTAACGGCATGGGCTGAGAGCGAGAGCATGATGCGCAGTGATTGTCATGGTTGGAGCGCTACCCCAGTGTGGGAGATTGGCACAGAGATTCTTGGCGTGAAGGTTAGAAGCCAGGAGTACGTGGACCGTGTGCTTAGCCAGGGCGAGAACGAGCGCCAAGGTGGGAAGAGCCAGGATGCTGTCCAAATTCTGCCACGCAAAACCCTCGTGCGCGGCAAAATCAGTGCTGGTGTTCTTGTTGGGACGGAGAAGGTGGCTTGGTCAGCCTTGAATTGCACGAGAACCCGAGCGAAGCTTGAGGTCGTAGTAGTTGACTTGGGAGTGTGGGATAACAAGGCGTGCGGGAAAAGCTTGCCCAATATGAAAAGTAGTGTCGACGCAGTCCTGCAGGAAGATTGGGTTAGCTACCACAGGATACCGACGTATGAAGGTATCATCGACTAGGTCACAATAGGAAGTATGATCGACTTGATTTATTTCCCTCAAACACAAATGTTCAATACCACGAGGCCAGCATTGCATAACCATTTTTTTTCTCCGGTAAACCTGAGCGGCTCATCCCACTTCACTAACTGTAAATATTCAAATTGAATCATCCATGTCATCCACTTCGTGTGGGATGACCTCGAGTAGCACAGACGAGCAGCATTGCTCAGTATCCAACCTCACAGCCAGGACAGCAATGCATCAGGTGTTCATATAAAAGACAAAGATAGCCCAGGGGTGCCGCATTTAGAATATGGCAACCACTCGGGCTCAAATAAGTTTAAAGCTCCCATCCTCGAATATCTTCCGACTTGGTGTCTAGACTGTGTTAGCCAGCGGGCCCGGAGTGTGACTCTTACAGGGGAATGAGGGAAAATGAACAGTCAAACTTACCGTATTCACATGGTGAGTAGATGCAAACTTGCACCCCGCCGAGTTGTTGCAGTTGGAGCCGTACCGGCAGTTGTGACCATACGGACACTTAACGTCAGCGCACCAGGAGCTCGAAGAGCACGGGAGGCCTCGGACCATGTGTCTGAAAACAAGCTCTTCACCAGGGGTCAGGTTGGCCTTCCCGTGCCGAAAGTTGTTCATCTTGTCACAGGTCTCCGGGCCGAAGAAGTTGCACTGGTTGCAAAACTTCATGCCCCCGTTCTCGGTTTGAACACGAGCGGTCAGCTGGTCATACGCCTGCTGCGGCGGCTTGGGCAGCGGCTCATCCACACGTTCGTTCTGCGCGTTCACCAGGTAGTACTTTTTCGTGTTGCCGTCCGAGGCCCGTTTCGCCGGTGTGATGTCGATCATCCTGGAGGACGGGCCCATGCCGTTCCTGGCGGAGCTCGCCCAGGACGGGCCCCCGTTTGGGCTCATCACGGGCGTGGTAGCTCGGATTGGCTCTTGCGATACAAAGGTCGAGCTGGTGGGAGGGTATGACGTTGGCTGGTGACTGAAGTCTTCCGTGCGGAAGATCCCCGGAAGCTTTGTCATCCCGAAGCCAAGCTCGTAGAACTTCGGTCTGGTTCCGTGGGTTTCAATCAGGGTGATCTTGGGTGCGATTTTCTGGTCGTGCTTGTAAGGGCTGAGGAATGTGACGTAACCCTCGTCGTGGCAGCCTGCGAAGAAGACGTGCCGACAGTGAGGAAGCACTTTGACCAGACACCATTAGTGGATGTACTCTTTTCCTCGTTCCCACCAGTATATAGAAGGATGGTTTGTGGGCAGCGCTTACTCATCTTGAAGGTCTCGCGCAGCTTTGCGTCTGTGATCTCTTTTAACTTCAGATCCTTCCCACCGCCAACATCAACAAAATTGAAATTGTAGTCGGCTCCCCTGTTAACCCCAATGGCGAAACGACGAAGAGCTTCCCTAAAGTTCACGCCAGAATATTCCATCTTTTGGGACAGACAGCCCTGGTATACACTGGCAAGACCATCCAGCGCAGTAATATACCAGACTATGATCTGCCAGCTGTCGGTGCTTTGACCTGGATAAATTTCCTTAAGCTTCTTCTTAATAGCGTCTTTCATGTTCTGCGCGGTAAGCTCTCCGCCCTCGACTCCATCTTTGATTCTGTGCAGTGCGGTTTAGTAGAATTACTAGATTTGACGCCTTTGACGGCAACAGTGTTCAAAGCCAGTGGTAGATCGCTTACAAACTTTCATGGAACTTGGCACCATCGCCGTCAATAAAGACACCAACTAACGAGTTTGAGCCCTACGAAAGATCGCAGCAGAGTCAGCAAGTTCTCCCCAATGCTGCTAAATTCAGCGCCCTCCTTCAAGAACCGGTGACTGCGTATTTTGTTTATCAATAAACGCATCCTGAGACCATACCTGCCGCAGGAAGATGATACTCCCTGAGTCCTGCAGCCTGGTGGTCGATAACGGGTGTAATGCTCGTGTTGCTCGCGCGTACACACACAGGTCCTTTCATTCCTGACCAGCGCTGATCTAAGACAGGATCGCGACATCTGTAGAGACTCCATTGGATATAGAAAACAAGCAAACATACCTCCTGAAGCTTCAGGGTATCAAGCTCTGCGCTCATTCCTTTAATGCGATAGTTGAGAGATCGATTGGCAAGCTTCAGGTCGTTCATGTCGCTTGTTAGATCCTCGTGGACCACAATTAGATCTTTGTATTTGGTCAAAACTTCCTCAAACAGAGCCCTGCGGTCCTGATCAGCCTGGCGTAACGCGTCAAGTCGCGCTGCGTCGGCATCTTGTATCTGCTGCAGCTTAGCTAAGTAGCCGTCGTGGTCCTTTGAGGACGCCATTTCGATGTCTTCTCTGTTCAATCGGTGATGCGGTCGGATGGATCCTGTGCAGCTTGAATTGGTATGGTGTGAGATGGGATCTGGTGGGGTGGGGAGAAAGCTTGAACGAAATTTGCAAGCTTGGACGCGCGACGCGCGACCAAGCAAATCCAAGCGGTCAGGGAACGATGTCACGTGCCCCCTCGCTGCCACTGTCCCTTGCAAACAAAGTAATGCCCCCCCCTGGTCTGTGTGTACAAGGCCTGTATATACTACCAAATTTTGCTAAGGGGTTAAGGTAGTTAATATTCCTCTCTGGAAATATATTATTATCATTACTATAAGTAATTAAAGCTATTATAATAGCTGGTTACTACCTAATAAGTATTAAGTTATAATAGTTAAAAAATTTTTTATACTTTAAATACTTATTATTAAATAAGTAACTATAAGATAAATTTTAATATAAGTAGGTTATTATTTAATATTACTATTAGAAGATTATTAATATAAAAATTATAATTTTAAAAATATCCTTATTATTATT
>JADAZS010000183.1:0-97136 GCA_014872975.1 Diaporthe citriasiana
ATTTAAATTATTATATAAATTAAGTTTTTTCTATAAAGTATAATTTATAAATAAAAAGATTACTAATAAAAAGTAATACTTATATATAATATACTAGCTAAACTAAGTATTATAATACTTAGATATAAAAGTAAAAATATATATAACTTTATATAAACTCCCTACTAAATTTATATAGGGACTTTATATTAAATTATATAGGCTTAAAAAGGTATATATAATTTTTATTTAAACTAATTAACTTGTAATTTTTATAAGCTATAGTAAGTATTATAGAGAGTACTATATACTATAGAGACCGTATATACTTACCTTTATAGACCAATCAGCTTGCAACTTTAAGTCTGCCATAGTAAGCGTACGGGTGTGATAAAAGTTCCGTTTATAGACTATTCTAGACAAATAGCATACAATTTGGGATTGGCGAATCACAGCGTCCTTGAAACCCAGGCACATTTGTTCACGCCAGTACATTTTGTTAGGTGAGTCCAAAGACACAGCTTGACTAAGAGTGACTTGGACGCCGCAGAAGAGACCAACAAATGCATGCAAACTGGTTCCACCTTAACCAGGCCGCCATGACTGTTCTAAAATAAACACACGGCACGGTTGCATGCAAGGAAGCCTCGTCGTGACCTTCTCGGCGATCCAATATTAGCACCTGGTCTTCATCACTGGTCTGGCTGTAGCCTCGCCATGGCCTCGCCGTGAGATTTCCAAGAGAAGACATGAGATACATCGCAGGGCTCTTTCTCGACAGCTATATAATCTGTGTTCCCAATGTGCTGGACTATGCTCTATATTCGCCATCATCTCATGCACTTTCACAGAACACTCTCTATTTATCTTACTGCCGGTCAGTATCTGTTGACACACTTCCAACACAATTCCTCGACCGTCGCTATTGCTTCCTGTCTTTACTCTTCCATTCCGTCAAAACCAAACACACCGCATTTTTGTCGCTCAACATTGCTTCCCGCTTCCCAACACTCCAAGATATCCTTGACGCTTCCTGAAGACCGGAGCATTTTCTATCTAACTCTAAGATGCCCAACGGAAACCCCAACGCCAGCAACGGAAATGGAAACCCCCCTCGACCTGGGCCGAATACCCCAACACATCCTCGAGCTTCGGTGGCCACGGCAACAACTATCGATTCCTCCCCTCAATCTACCCTGAACGGGAGGCCACTCAGTCATGACAATCCAGAAAATGCAAACCTCCAGAGTGGGCGTGCCCTGCCAACGTATCAAAATGACAATGCAGCTATTACCAACCCGTCCGGTGCGTCGAGGCTTAGTCAACATACTAGGGTGTCAACGGGGACTGAGGAGAGTCTCATCAATCTCTACCGAGACCATTCCATTTCCGGGGCTTCCTCAGGCAGTATCCCTCTCGTCGCCCGAGAGAGCCTTGTACGTGATGCACGTGGTGAGCTAAGGGCGTCTGGGACATCTGACCATGTGGACCGACCATCATCCCGATCATCATCGCGACAGAGGGCCCAAACTCACAGGTCAGACTCCAGAGACTCTTCGCAGCGTATATCACCCGCCCTTCAACAGAGCCCTGGAAGTGCTGCTGGCGGTGTACGGAGGGGGTCTGGGGTCTCTGGCCAGTCAGGCCCTTCTTCTCAGAGTCTCCCAATCGGGATCAACACTGCGGACCTAGGATCGGCGCCAGGTAATTCACGGCCATCGACGTCCGGGGGGGCCCAATCTGCTGCGAACCCCACGTCATCGCCGCCGAGGACAGCCCAAGGGAAAAAGTGGCAACAAGCTCAGAAACAAGCAGAGGATTACGGGAAATCCCAGAAAATGATGATGGATTCGGCACAGAGTTCGTTGGAAAAGCGAAAGGGCAAGGGGAAGAAGACAGATTAGCATTTTTGTTCTCCATGGAAATATGGGCTTGCCGACGGATGTTCACGTCTTAGGGGTCTGGGACTCGGCTTCTTCACTCGTCTCTGATCTTGATACTCACTCGTTTAGCACTGTGCACTTGCTTTTTGCGCTTGGAAATTCTCAACTCTTTTCAGACTCTTGATAAAATGCTTCCACTCTTCATCGAGTAGATTAACAAATAAAAGCTTATTGCAACAATGGTTATTCCCCAGACATGGCGTTTCTATGCCCAAGCACTCAATCAAAGTGCACAAAGACTTCAATTCTAGTTGATCATTGCAGTGTCTCTTCTTGTGACAGTGCGGCTCTTATACACTAGTAGGTATCAATCCAAGGGACTAGAAATAACTGGTATTTTGGACTGGCGTGCTTGGTGTGATGGCAGTGGTCAAGCTTGTATCAGCTCTTTGGCTATACTCATGATTGCAACTGTATAATTAATATCAACACAGGGTATACAAGCTTTACCCCGGGTATCTGCTTCGCAGCCACAGGATCTATGTGATAAATCTGTAAGGCCGTAAGCCCACCCTGCGGGATAGGCCCGCAGTACCTATGCACAAATCAAGCCACAATTTAAAAGAAGTATATCCAGAGAGATATAGAGCTGTGTAAATTTTGGCTAAGTAAAGTGTAGTCAAGCCACAGGGGGCTCCGCTTTAACGTTTCAAACTCTTTTGAAGTGTGGCTCTGTTACAGAAACAACGTATGTGACTATCGGATACTGCTTGGACGAATTGCCGGCCCGGAATACCGCACATGTGCTACCTGCTCTCCAGATTAATTAGCGAGATATTTGCGACCGATGTGCACGTATTGTGCATCCTATGCTGAATCAAGTTGTATTTTGAGTGGATTAGTCACTTGCATAGACAGGGTGATGCTAGTTCGACCATCCTCCAAGGCGAACTGATTGAGTCGTAACAGGTACCTGCCTCCGATTCAAGACCCGCAGCGGGCTCGCATAACATACCTAGGTATCCGAAGAGCCGTGGCTGAAAGGTTAAGACCTAGTCACAAACAACTTTGGAGAGCCATGCGGCGGAGCTTGAAAATACAGTCCTCGGGGACAAATCTGAATCAGCTGTAATGCCTGTGACGCGGTCCGCGCTGCCGCTTTCATGATTGGCTATGTCCGCCGCGCTACACTAGCAGCCTCCTAGGTCCTTGAGAGGTACCTGGTTAGCAAGACTCACGATACCTTTCTTAACTACTACATAGTGATTAAGCGTTATACACACTGTAGCCCCTGGCTAAAGTGGGCAGTGCTGCGATGGCGAGCTGGGTGCCTTCTTATATACTGGGATTATCTTCCCTTACGGCGACCCTTTAGCTAACTATAGCTGGTGAGTATCAGATGTCTGAATCTGTGATGTCTAATCTGGTTTGTGCTGTCATATCGGGGTTATACTTAAGGTTGGTGTGATTTTCTAGGGTGCTTGAAAAGAGAACTGCGGAAGCAAGAGCGATGCCGCTATTGCAGTGCAATTGCGGTACCTATATACTTCTACAAGAACACTATGTGCGATTGCTTCCTTCTATTGAACTGATGCCTGAGGCAGCTGTGATGTTTGGAGGCGACGTGATGCGATACTGGTAAGCGGTGTTTACACGAGTGGCTATTTCTGCACGGTGACTAGTATTGGGAAAGGTCGTTGAGACCAGACATGAAGCCGTACTGGTTATTGATGTGGGGAATGCTGCCCAGTTTCTCACCTATTTATGGAAGGCGGATATTCACACCTTGCAAAACGGATAGCATACCGGTATAAGTACAATATACCCCTTAGTACCTACAAAAGAGCCAACCCACCAAATTTATATGGCACACTTATTTTTTTACTATACTAGCTATCCTAATTATATATCCTTATTACATATTACTATTACTATATAATAAAGCTATTACTATACCCCTTAGCTACCTAGTTAGTTATAGTAATAGTATTTCTATACCTATCCTGGACCCTTAAGACCTTAATCTTACTCTTAATCTTAAGAGATAGTTTTTAATAATAAATTAATTAATCAAACTAAGTATTTAATTAATTCAAGTTGTAGTTAAAGGAGGGTTGTTAAGTTAAGTTGGGTGGTTAAGTATGGTAGAATGGTGTAATCTGATTGGCTGTAGCCACACACTTGCTGATTAGTCATCAGCCTACCGGTGCGCCATCCGTTTTGCAAGGTGCGAATATCCGCCTTCTATTTATGACCGGTCCCAACGGCCCGGGGGAAGAGCGATGACTGGTTAGGAGGCGGCCGGGCGGATACTCCGGATTCGACCGGTCCTGCGTTGTGACAAGCACTTGAGAGCCAGTATCGTTGAGAGTTGCCGCTATTCTAGTCACCTTTTCGTCACCCCCGGCATAGCCGGGACACCTGAACTCAGCAAGGATCTTCAAAGTTTATGTGAGTATGGATCTCTCGGATTTGTATGAAGCCTTGATATGCAGATATTTTTGTCTTACCTCGTGCGCATAAAATACAGACTGAGACCTTCCAAAATATGCGGACGCGGCCAGCTGTGCTTGGATGGCAGGAACAGGTGGCGGAGATGGCTGTCCACCCGCCATCATCGAACCGCAAATGGACTGATTTCGAGGGAAAGTTAGTAAGTATTCGCAGTAGTTCAGAAGAATTTGGGATAAATCCATCTACGTACGAAGCAATAAGACTTAGCCTTCGCTGTACTATTGTTTCGAAGGAGTGTACCATATTGAGCAACTGTAACAATACCTGCTTTGCCACCGATGGCATAAAGGACAGGCGTCTAATGAACCCACCTGTGCCACATACTGGCGGCGTTACAAGGTACAGCCCCAATTGCTAATTTTATCACATGACCCCGCTCTTCTTTCACTCCACTAACGTCTCCGTTCTATAAAATAGCAAGTTCAACTTTTCACCACGCAGAATCTCACCAGTTTCTGAATACATCACTCATTTGAATCCTGATAACATTTCCTTTTCTGAACAACCCTTATACAATACATACACCAGTCATCCGCCTCGTATCTGATTATGGCTAAGGAACAGAGTAATACGTCCTTAAGCGACGATACTATACAAATTGTTCATGAAGTTACAACTTTATCGGTCGCTTCGCCTAGCACGGCAGCACGAGTGGAAAACCTAAGTGTTAGCGATGAGAGTGCAGACTCAGCCCTATCATCAGCCCAATCATCAGCCAAAGAGATGATGAACTTAGCCTCAACCTCTCCTGTACAATCGACATCCGCTCGACCTCTGTTTAAAACACGAGAAGGCAGGATCGCAGTATTTAAGCGGGCGTTAGAAACAGATACTGTGCCGGGTAATCGTATCAACCTTGAGGCACTCATTCGCTACTATGAGGATGGTGGCAAAGTCCCTGAAGGAGACGAGGAGGTCTGGGCAGTTGACGGGGAGGTTTCCTTTGGTACCAGGAAATATACAAGTTTTGACCAGATGCCCGAGGGATGGTTGTTTAAGACCAAGTATCTTGATGTAAGTGGTTACCTCTGGCTAAGATCGGTTTCGAGATTCCTGACTTTCATCTTGCTTCGTTCTCATTGCTAACCCCTCCTTTTTCTGTTATCGTTTTTTTAGAGCTCGAATCTATATCAAATGAACTACGTCCCCAAGGCCAATGAACTCGTTGCTGATAAGGAGGGAAGGGTCATTCTATAGGATGAGTGATGATACAACTTTGGGGGGGGGGGGGGGGGAGAGCCGGGTGGATCAAAAATCACCACTGCTGGCAAGTCTTGAATTCATAGACATCGATGATATATATGAGCTTGATGACTTTTGCTTGTAGACTGTCAGGGCCGATGTGCTGAATGCACGCTATGACCGGGGCATTTGAGCACTCGTCGCAAGTCTTACAGGATCATTGATTGCTAGCAAGCAAGGAGGACCAAAGCAAAGATTCTACTGACACAACGCCATTGGTACCGAGGCACAAGATTGACATTTCTATTCTTCTCCAGTTCTGGTGACGGCAGCGGCTGCAGGCACGACTAAGCCGAAGCTTTGTTCCATAGTAGAAACAGTCAACTGAGAGTTTCAATTGGGCTTTTGTTGGCCTAGAGCCGCAGATGTGGCCCCAAAGCTGGTCGGGCTGACCCGCTAGAGTACCTTGCGTCTGGTAGACCTCTGCTACTCGCTATAGCAGGGTGCTAGTGCAAGATCACGCTACTTTTTCTTTTCTTTCTCCACATTTTCAGAACTATTATAGAATTCCATTTCCAAACAGCCCACAGCAAAACAACCCGCCACAGCGAAACAGACCGCCACAGCGAAACGGCCTCATAAGGCCGCGTTGACTAACCACAGCGAAATAGCCCAAATACCAAAATACATCACTACGAAGTCCAGAAGCCTGGCTGCTGTACTTTGCCCCAGTTTCATAGTGCCTGAATGATAGACGGGTCATAAAAGAAGCCGCAGAACGGTACTTCAGGCCTTTTAATGCGGCCAGTTCCGGGTGCATTTTTCTTTAGGGACTTAGCCGTCGGAAAACGCACCCAAAACCCGCTCACGGCTCTTAGTATTGTAATATAGTGGTGTTAGCATAGTATGATGTTTCAAAGTTGATTGTGCTGCTCGTACACCGACATAGAAGCCGAAGACGGGTGATGCATATTGGAACTTGGCCCATGAACGGCTCGGGGATTCGGATACCTTGTGCGAAAATGCTGGAGGATCTCCTATCTTGCCTTAGCATATCATCAAGGCTATTAGTACATTTGCATACGTCGGCAAACCTCTGGTTGGGGAAAAGAAGAAGGATTTTTAGATGCTTGTTACCTTCCTCAATTTTAGCAAGATGGTCATGACGACATGCCTAACAAATCTCTTCTTAGGAGCAGCCAAAGCTATACTGGTGCTGCTCTTGATCCGCAAGTCGTTCGACCCTCGACGAGAGTTGACTCTCCGGCCTGGACCAAAGCCATGGCCAATACTCGGAAACATCACAGACCTGCCGCCAAAGGGACAGTGCGAATGTAAGCATGGGCTCCAGCACAAGGATCTTTACGGGCCAGTCGGCAACATGGCCCGACTCTGGACCTGCACCGCAAGCTTGCGATTTCGCAGCTAGGGTCTCAAGCTGCTATCCAAAATTTCGCTGGGCTGCAAGAAAGGGCGACAGAAAATATCCTAGCACGCCTACTTGACAGTACCGGTGCTCATCTCGAAGACGATATCAAAAGGCAGGTAGTCGGTCATGTTAATCTAGTTCTTTTCTATTCCGTCGTGTATATTCTATACCTTCAGACCATAGGCGACTAACGTAGTGACGCTGTTAACAGTATGATCGGTTCGATCTTAGTGAAGATGGTGCACGGCCACCAGGTTGAGTCGACCAGGCCCGACCCTCTTGTCGCAATCAACGATCGAATGGTAGAGATCTTTGCATCAGCCACCGTTCCTGGAGCATGGGTCGTCGACGTAGTTCCATGGTTCAAGTATCTTCCAGACTGGATGCCCGGAACCGGCTTCAAGTTGGTGGCACGCAAGCCACAAAGGGTGATCACAGCGTCTGCGAACAGTCCATTCCAGTTTGCAAAACAGCTCGCATCAGGGGAGTTACCAGGCAGGACTCAAGCAGAGCCATCATTAGTCAGTGAGGTTCTGCGCGCAAGACAACAAGACAAAGACCATCAGTGACAATGAATTCCGGTGGACAGCATCGACTCTGTACGGTGCCGTCGTCGATACCACAGGGTCGACTCTTAGGACCTTCTTCCTGGCCAGGTCGGTGTGCCCGGAAATGCAGAAGATGGCCCAGAAGGAGATATACGAGGTCGTAGGCCGGTCAAGACTTCCCCGACTCGAAGACCGCTCCAACCTCCCCTACATCAATGCCGTAATCAAAGAGCCACTCCGTTGGTTACCACCGATGCCTTTGGGCATCCCCCACGCCGCGCAGGAAGACGGCGAGCTCCACGGATTCCATATCCCGAATGAGGAAATACTCGTGCCTTCGACCTGGTGGTTCACGCGGGACCCTGCCGTGTACCACGACCCGGAGAGGTTCTCCCCTGACAGATTTGCCCCCGCTTGAGGAGCCGGACCCGCCGGATTCGTCTTTGGATTCGGACGCCGGATCTGCCCGGAGCGGCGACTAGCAGACTCGAGTGTGTTTTTTGGCGGTGGAAAAGGCCCTTGCTACGTTTGATATACGCAAAGGCTCGTGATGCACAGGGCTGAGAGGTTGAGCCTGAGATTGGGATTGGCCCTGGTTGGTGCGGTCGCCTCCCCCTCCCCTTTTCTGTTGTCGTTGCGCCGCGGAACGAGACTATCGCCCGATTTGTCCGCTCGGTCTATGAGGAACAACCGTTTCGAGAAGGCGACGCGAAGTATCTTGATCCGGACATTTGGAACTTGGTCAATTAGGGGTAGACGCAATGCACCAGCAAAGGCAGCGAGACATATCAGCAAAAGATGAGGACTATCAATGAAAGACTGATAATATTCCAGGCGAGCTCATGCCTACTAGCATGTATGAGCTACAATGCCGATACTTCTTGCTCAGTTTGGAACAGTAGCGTGAAGAACTAGGTGGACATGAGAAAGCAGGCCCGGGCTGAAAAGAACAGTACCAGTTGACAATATTCCTATTGTCAACGGCAACCCCAACTAACACTTACATTGTCAAATACCTTGTACATGCTCCCGAAATCTCATTAGGACAACATCTTGTAATCTAGTGGGATATGGCATGATGAATTGTATTTCCGTGATTAGTTGCTTCATGTGTTGATGCGTAGGACTACGGGCTCTGAATGACACTGGTGATCCGATGCCATTACTCCGACCCCAACCACTCTACGCCTTGCGGAATCTTGTGGCCAGACGTCCGCAGCTTCTGAAAGACACCGTTAGGATCGTACTTGGCCGAGGCAGCCTGCAGACTGGCAATATTCTCAGGCCCGACCGAACCAAGCGGATCCTGGTCAAGCGACGCATAGTTAAGATAATGCCAACCCCAGCCCAGTCCAAGCCCATCCGCATACGCAGCAACAGAGTCAGTCCAGTTCTTCATGATGGGCGCAGCGTTCGCCTCGTTCTCGGCGCCGTTGACAGCCAGCGTCGCGAGGAACATGATGCCGTCGCCGCCATCGCCCATCCAGTAGTCCAGCCCCATGACGTTGCCGCCCTTCTCGGCGCCGTGGCGCGCGATGACGTTGTTGAGCGGCTGGAACATGCAGAGCGTGTTGAAGCCGCTGTCGGGCGTCATGGTGGCGTTCAGCTGGGCGACGGCGTGCTCGTGCGCCGCGACGGCGAAGCGCATCACGCGCGCGTCGTTCCGGAACCCCAGCGTGCGCCAGTCGTTCCTGAACCCGGCCGGCTGGCCCGCGCCCAGCTCGGTCGTGATGACGGCGAGGTCGGCGCGGCGCATCGTGTTGGAGGTGATGCCGCTGACGTTGAGGTAGACCTCGGCCGCGGGCGGGTTCTCGACGCCCAGGGTGTTCTCCAGCGCCGTGTTGAGCACCATGCCGCCCAGCGCGGGGAGGTAGGCCCAGTAGATGATGGAGCTGGTGTTGCGGTCGCCCGCGGCGGCCGCGGTGAACTCCACCATAGCGTCGATGAGGGCGTCGCCCGCGCTGAGGTCGTAGATCAGGATGCCGCCCCAGATGGACGGGTCCGTGGCGTTGGGGAACTCGATCGCGTACATGTCATAGCGGGTCACGATGCCCAGGTTGCCCGAGCCGCCCTTGAGCGTGCGGAAGAGGTCCTCGTTCTCGCCCGCGTTGGCGTTGACCACGGATCCGTCGGCGAGGACGACCTCGAAGTTGGCCACCGTGTCGCACGCCATGCCGTGCGAGGCTGAGTAGAAGCTGTTGCCGCCGCCGCTCAGGAACCCGCCCACGCCCACCGTGCCGGCTCGGCCGCCCGCGACCGTCACGCCCTGGGGCGAGAGGGTGTCGTAGACCTGTTGCCAGTGGCTGCCTGGCTGGACTGACGCAATCTTGGTCCCGACGTCATATGTGGTCGTGTTGAGGTCTGTTCGGAGTTGAGAGAGTCAGTGACTAGGACCAGCCGATTCGTGAAACTCGACCATCTCAAATATACACCCGTGCTGAATCATGATACAACGACTCAGCAGGCGGGGGCAGCGTGCCTGCGCCCGTGCCCTCGTCTCATGGGATATTTGTCAGGCTCACTTACATCCCAAGTCGATCGTAACGCCGTCAGCCACACTGTTGGACAAGGCGAAGAAGCCATGACCACCACCACGGATTCCAAAGGGGCAGTCGTTGGCGGTGAGGGTCTTGACGATAGACGAGACGTCTTCCGCCGTCTCAGGCTGGGCCACACACCATGGGTCCAAGGCAGCGCTTACGGACCAGTATGTCGACATGCGGTCCGAGTATAGCGTCGTGTTGGGATAGTAGGTCTTGGCCTGCAGACCTGGCTGGGAGACAAGTGCCGAGCACTATGCACGTGGTGATGGTCGTATTAGCCGGGCAGTCTGTGCGAAACATATTGGGTGGTGGTGATAATGGTGGTGTGAACGTAGAGTCAAAGTTGAAGCAAGCTGCAGCTTAGCAGCGGATCATGATGCGGTAGCAGGACTCAACTTGAGAAAGGGTGAGGCAGGCCTGGACGAGCGAATGCGTGCACATACACATGTCTCTGCGGGGGACGTGGCGCAGACGCGTGACACCAGCGACGCCAGAGTCAGGGCCCCGCACATGGCCGCCTTCATTTTCGTGGTACGGCCCACGGCATTTGGCTGTAACAAAGTCATTATTGCGTGAGAACGAGCGTGGTCGCTGAAAACGAGTGGGTGAGGCCCAAAGGTGACGGCTGGGTACCTTTGGATATTGTTTCTTGGATGTTTACCGGCCAGAGTGCGGCCAGCTTAGTTATGTGTTGTCAATCTCGAACCTGTTGGGAGGTCGATGGATCCATCCGCAGCGGAGGGGGGGTGCCTCGAAATCGTTAGCCCGGGTGGAGTTCCTACCCGTAGCCTGCATGTGTCCCACCCGAGAGTGAGGGTGTCCAGAGGAGGAGTCTTCGAAGATCTCGAAAACACCGGCATCTCTGCCCGGAACAAGAGCTCGCAGCGTCACTTGCCGAGGGACAAGACAACTGGCTGCTTGAATAGTACATAGTCTGTGTCGAGTCAGTACTATTAGAAAGGGCTCCTGCTCCCGTCCTTGCAATGCATAATTGGCATGTGCAGGGGCTTCGGGTGACCAGGAAATTAAGCCTGTCAATGGCTTTCTGTCTAGTGTTACCCTCAGACACCATAGCAAGAACACCTGCTGGCTTGCGAAAGCTCAACCTGGATGGCTGTACAAAGATGAGACGGTTCAAGAGCTCGCACGGCGGGGAAGAAGCAAGACCCAGCAGTTCGAGTGATAATCCAAGCATTATCAAAGCCCGAGGGTTGCCCGTTGGTGATGTTGCTGAAGCTAGTCCCGCTAAGAAGGATAGCCTCTTGGTTTGCGTTAGACCAGCCCAGGATTACGGTGATCTAGCCGCTGTCCCTTGTAAGCAAAGTGATACCCCCCCCCGGTCTATGTGTACAAGGCCTGTACATACCACCAAATTTTACTAAGGGGTTAAGGTACTTACTATTCTCTTTATTATAACCTCCTTATTACTATTAATTACTATTAGAAAGCTATATATATTACCTAATTGGGTAATTATAATATTAATAAGATATAATATAATTAATTCTAGTTTATCTTATAAAAATATTAAGATTTTACTTATTTTAGCTTATAGTAATATTAACTTAGCTAAATTTATAGTTAATATATTTTAATTAACCTTTAAAGCCTAGATTACCTAATACTTACTATATAATATCTACTTAAAATATTAAATTATATAATTTATTAATAAAAATATTATATTAATAAAGCTATTATAAGTATATAAACCTACTACTTATATATATAGTCACAACTCTAGTAATAATAAAGATATTCTTAAGGCTATAGTTTTTATAGTAGTAACCCTCTAATAATAATACTAAATAGTAGCCTACCTATATTAAAATTTATCTTATAGCTACTTATTTAGTAGTAAGTATTTAAGGTATAAGAAGAATTCTAACCGTTAAAGCTTAATACTTAATAGGTGGTAGCTAGCTATTATAATGGCTTTAATTACTTATAGTAATAGCGATAATATATTTCCGGAGAGGAAATATTAACTATCTTAACCCCTTAGCAAAATTTGGTGGTATGTATAGGCCTTGTATATATAGACTGGGGGGGGGGGTATTACTTTGCTTGCAAGGGACAGCGGCTGTTCCTGTTCTCGTGTCCATGTCCAATGGGATGAAGGCCCAGAGACCAAGGGACGTGTTTTACTCAAACTCTAATCGCTCTAGCTCCTACTGTGTATTGTCCGACCCGCTCCGCGCGCCATCCCGCTCCGCGCGCCATCGTAAAGGCCGCCGCAAGCTTTCCTTCAGTTGAAATGCTCGGATCCTCAGGACGTGTCGAAGGCTCTGCAGTTGTTGGGCTTCGATCCCAAGGTGAGTTGAATCTCAAGGTACGCATGCAGAAGGTGTTCAGCATATCACCAAGAAACAACTTACACGGCCTGCCCCAGAACAAGCCGGGCTACCTAGACAACAAACCCTCGGCCAAGCGTAGTGTAGGTCTAATTAAGCTAATGGGTCGCCCCTCCGAGCAGTCCCACACGCAGGGGAGACATGGAATCCGGTCTCTGACCTTCGATCCCGCGTCTCCACCGGCGGACAACCGCTGTCAGATGGAGATCCAGGTACCGATGAATAACCGCCCTAGTGTACGCCCATCCACCCAGGTATGGGTAGGACGTGCCCCCCAATGCTTCATGCGTATCAGAATATCGCGCTTCGGAGTTTCTCCTCGTCCATACCCAGCCTATCAGTTGCGGCCAGGCTTTTTGGAACGGGCCTAGAAGCCCGCCGTGGCTTGTAGCGTGGTAGGTCGCTGCGGCAACGGCCACGGTTGAAACCTCGAACACATTTCTGCCATGGGCTGCACATGGAGCTTGAATGGTGACCCCCGCTATTCTCTGGGCCTAGACTTATCGCTTTGCCTTTTTGTATCGTGAGGCTTTGTCGTTATCAATGGCCACGACACGCCTTCTTTGGCTAAGCTGGGTCATTTATCAGGGTATGACCACGTTTTTGGCACAGATTAGACCTGTTAATCTGCATTGGCAAATTGCAGGAAAGATCTAGAAGGAGGACATGATCTTGGTGAGAAGGTCTCGAAGCGTCGATCTCGCTTCATGAGACGACAAGCAACATGTAGGGATGGAACTTGCTCTACGAGATCCATGTAACAATTTTCCAGCGGAAGAAGTATTCACGTGTCAAAGTCTGGGCTGCCTAGGTACCTAGGTAGGTATGTTCTGTGTGGACTTTCGTCTGCAGGATGTGATTTGGTTTCAGAATCCAGGAAACAAGGGACTTGAATAAGTCTGCCGTAGGCATCCCAGGTTCTCATTTATCATGTCGTGCCAACAGAATAGGGCTGACCGAGGCTTAAGGTTTGTTCGTGCGATCGTTGCCGACTCTACCGAGACAATCCCTTGGCTTGGCGCTCCACTATGCGAGAGCGCCCTCTCCCCCTCCCTCATGAACTCAAAGGAGCACGAGGACGTGAGTGATCTTCGCTTCGCAGTGAGGCGATGTTGCACTTCGGTTGCTCGCCACCCTTGGGCCCTGTCTGACAAAGGGACATGCGGGCCCTGAGGTCCTAGACTCTTCGACCACCAGTTCCTAGTCCTTCCTCGTTTTTTCTGAGACGTGCAATGGTTCACAAGCATCTAGATCTTAAGCGCGCGTGTCAGCTCCCTTGCAATGGTTGCCCAGCCTTCTTTTGCCGCAGGTTTACTATGCCCCAGTTCTCGGCATAGCCTTAGCACGGGTCCGCCATTGATCCACAAAAAGGGGCTGAGCCTCCGTGTCCACAATATTGCTCATCACCCGCCCATCTACCAGACCTTCCTTTCTTTTAGCTGGCCCTATCGATATTGGTTCCGCGACATCTAGTCTTTGCTTGTCCCGCCAATATTCTTTAGTCACCGCCGTTGCGGAGTCGGGCTGCGCCTCCAGCCTGTTGGAATCAAAGATCTCGAGATCGTCACTATGTCTATCGTCGACGGGGTCTTGGTCCTCGTGCCGCCCCCGCCCGGCTATGTCGTCAACTTTGATAATCCTCGACGGCAAGCTGATGTCCCCACCTACTGGCTGGCTGGCTTCGGACTTACATTTGCTATGCTGTTTACCGCCCAGAGGATATACGTGAAGTCTGTTGTCGTCAGAAAATTCCAGCTTGATGATTGTATGTGCAGGTGACATTTGCAGTCATTTCGTGATCGCGGCCACTATTCGTCCTAATTTTACATTTCTTGTTGCTGACGTCTCACCCGGCTAGTATTACTCTTCTTTGCCTTGGTAAGCTCTTCTGAAGCAATTTCCCATTGGAGGCTCGAGTCTTACAAGAACAGGCCACTTCGATAGCAACCCAGTGCTTAGTTTTGTGTAAGCATTTGATCGATACTCATCTATGAAAACGGTACCTGATGGATGTGATGAATGCAGACATGTTTGCGTCAGGTATAGGTGGTGTGCACGCCTGGGAAATATCGCTGGTGAAATTCAACCGGTACCTGCTTGTAAGCTCTCTAAAACTTGTGGCGACCGCGCTTCCCAAGCCACTGAGCGAGAGCAGATGTTGCTAATTGTTCCGAAATGTAGGTCGTATATATCGCGGCCTGGATCTATATCCTGAGCGGGAGTTTCGCCAAGGTAGCTCTGCTCGTCTTCTACCTGCGACTGTCGCCTCAACAATGGTTCCGCTACTCGGTCTTCGCCACGCTCGCTCTCATCGTTGGTTACACCACCGGCATATTCTTCAGTCTGATCTTTGCATGCGATCCGATCGAGAGGAGCTTCGATATCACCATAACGACCGGCTCTTGCATCAACTCGGCAGCGCTCTACATTGCGACTGCGGCTGCGAACATCATCTCTGATGTGTTCCTGTTCATCCTGCCAATCCCGATGGTTGTTAAACTCCAGGTTCCACTCAAGCAGAAGATAGGCCTTATGTTCATTTTTGGCATCGGTTCGATGTAAGTTAATCATTGCAGCTAGAATGGGCATCTTTTGCGGAATTCTGACATGCAACAGAACCATCGTCACCTCAATCCTGAGAGCATCTGTCCTTCCGACACTGCTGACCTCTACTGACCCAACATGGGACGTATCCTATGCTAGCTTACTCATGTACGTCGACTGTCCCTGAGACACAAGCGGGCCAAACTAACACCTGTGCAGTGTGGTCGAGGCGAACCTAATCATCGTGTGCGGCATGCTCCCAACCCTCCGAAAATTCATCCTCTCCGTGGCGCCGAGACTCATCGACGGCAGCACCTACGGCCGCAGCAAAGGCGGCACAACCACGAAGACCCTGGGCCGGTCCGGCCTCGTCACCTACGGCTCAGCTCCTTCCAAGAGTCTCTCCCGCCACCGCGACGGCTATGCAAAATTTGGCTACGGCAGCGACGACTACGCGATGGAGCCGGTCTCCATGCCGAGCACACGGGGTGTGGCGACGGACGGCCTCAAGAAGAGCGAGGTCACGGCGACGGTTGTGGCTGGGAACCGCGTCGGCGACTGGGATGACGATGGGAGGCCGCTGGACACACGTGCCAGTATGGACAGCCAGTTGCCGATTATGGGTAGGAGGAAGAGCCAGGGAATTCGGACTACCACAAGGATTGATGTGTATTACGAGGGCGAGGGGCCTGGCAGGGCTGTCTAACAAGCCTCATGTGCCGAATGTTGCATCATCATCATCATCATTATTATGACTATTATTATAGCGCACCGGTGGTGTTTTTGCGGAGACAGCAGCTCCCTAGGACGGGAAAAGCGTGGCAGCGTGTACATAGTTATTTTCTGCTAAAAACTAATACTGCCTCGACCAGAGGAGGAAACGCCTAAACCTGATAGCGTTGTCGTAGGGTGATCCACGCAAGTCTGAATAGTTGTGAATCAGCGTCGAATGAGGGCCGAAACGGTAATGACTCGCGACGTTTGCTCGATGTTGCTCTGTGTTGACAACTTCTTCCCCAGACTTGGTTGGAAGAGGTGCAGCACGCATCCCAACCCATCAGGTCTAAACCATGGATCATCAAATTAATCCGTTTTAAGGTTCGTGTTGGTGCCTTGAACCATCTCTCAAGCTATCGAACTAGGCTACATAGTAAGTCAAACTAAATCTGCATTGTGTACAATTTGTCTAGCAGATCGGCCACTTTTTTATTTAAATGGCCTGAAACAATTGATGCTCGCACACATCGATTCATTTCTCAATCTAATTTCAAACCCCTCACCCAACTTTCGCGACTGACAAACGACAAGGCAATATGCGGCCAGTGTGCTCCTCAGAGGTCTTCATGGGTGATGACGATCCATTATTAGCCCTTAGAACCCTTGACTCTCAGTACCTAGAGTTCCGGTGCCCGCTCGACAACGGCAGACATGATCTAAATTCAGCCAGTGGAGACCTCGGCGAGCTTTCGCATCCATTGGAATTGGTGGAGATGATCATTAAGCACTTGGACATTCCCTCTCTGACCACGTTCCGTCGTGCGTCAAAGCGAGCCATGCAGATGGTCGACGCAACCTTTGAATATCAGCACATCATGAAACTGGCACCGCAGATGTAAGTGCATGGACATCAAATGACTTTGTTGCAATTACAAGGGAGCAGAAACTGACTCAACTAATCACTAGTATCCGGGGCGCGTTGGCACTTGAAGCATGTAGTTTCACCCTCAACGATGCTTACATCACACTCAAAGACGAGGCGTGCGCAACCTGCGGGAATCCAGGAAGCTTCATCTACATGATCACATGCGAGCGCGTCTGCTGGTCCTGCCTCGCCGTGGATAGAAGATGGAGACCAGTTACGACCATAGAAAAGTGGAGGGAGTCTCTCGGGATACCATTTTCGGACTCCCACTTGGGGCCGTCTGTCATGGCCAGACCAGGGAGATACGGGATGCCCAGGAAATGCCTTTGTCCCGGGACGTTGTTTCCAGTGGGACACCGCTCTTGGGAGAGCAACGGAGTCCACGCACCGTTCTTGGACGCGAAGCACTTCCGTGGCAAGAAACCCCACTCCCCACCGGGCGACAATTTTGCCCCGTTTGGCGCGCAATTCTACGTCAGCGTCAGAGTGCAGCTTGCGGATGGTGAGAAGGATGGCTTCCGTGAGAGGGAATACTGTAGGAATTACCTGCACATCATGGGAACCAGGTATCAAGGGGTATCGCAAATTACAGCCCCGGGTTGGGCATGGGGGGTGAATCAGCAAAACCTACTCTAGGGTATTAACTTAAGATCTTCTGAACGTGTACGACGATGGGTAGAATCGGGTAGTTAGACTGCTATGAGCGAACACCATAAGTGGGCGAGAGGAGTACTGGGCAGAATCAAAGTCAACGTCATGGATAAAACGTCCGTAGCATGATCGGTGGAGGAGGAATATTATAGAAATGTCAAAACTGGTTCTCCTCCAGTCACATTTTGATGTATCTGAGATTTCTATAAGTGAATCATGAACGTATACTAGTCGTCCCTGTTTCTGACTTCGCATTGCTCATCGGCGTGGAATTCATCTATGAAGGCTGGTACCTGGTTTTGGTCATTTCAGATGAGTGCCCTCGAGCTCAGTGAACCAAAATGAAATAAAAGTATTTTGCCATCCCTCCAAAATGCCGCACTCCTGACTGTTCCCTAGTAGTGACCACTTCGCTGGTTCTGTCCCTGACCGCCCCCATGGCGATACCGCTCGTCATGGCCACGGCTGGAACCCTCACCAGGGTAATTCCAGCCTTCATCTGTCGCCTCTTCCGCATCCAACTCGATTTCCTGTGGAATCTCATCGAGAAAGGCGAACATCTCGGAGGCCCCCTGAGAATAAATGCCCTGGCAGCCAGACCACTCCGTTCCAGCCCCGGAAACCAGTGAGGCCTGCTCCTCGGGCGGTATGGCACTGCGGTCTCCTGCATACCTCAGCCCCTGCTCCCTAGCACGTCGGTCATCATCGCGCTTCTGCTGAGCTGCTCTGCTCTCGGCCACGTGCTGTCCCAAATTCTGGTAAATCCTGTTTTGTCCCCTTACTGCCGCTTCATAGCAAGGAGAACAGGTATGTGTGTTGGATCTGGCTGGCTCGGTACACCGTTGAGTTCCCCTGTGGCCACACCATCCAAACTCTCCGTTATTGGCCACGGCAATCTCGCATCTCACATCTTCAACAATAGCCTTGTAGATGAGAACAGAAATGCAGCCCGGTGTGCGGCAATAGATGTCATCAATTATCTGGTAACACATGTTTGATGGCGATTCTATGAATGTGGAGGGGCTTTTATGTCCCAGGTGTGTACCGCCGTTGGTCGAAGCCGTGTTGCGCTCGTCTGGGTGACCGTGGAGTCTTTCTCGATGTTGGTACGATGTGATCTTGAGATTTCGGCGCCCTGAATTGTTTTGGGAGTGTTGAGGAGACGAGGTAGAAAGGAGATCGAGTGGCCCTTTCCACGGCCATATTTATTATAGAGGAGTCCAGAAGCTAACAGTGAATCACTTCGAAAGAAGCGCGAGTGACATGCTATTTGGACTGCGACGCGCTGTGGGCCATGGGCGCGGGCAAGTCACACAGCTTTGTGGCCGTATCGCCTTTCCTCCTCCATTTACAACTGATGTAATCACAAGCCAGGTCATACTACATCAGGATGAAGACATGAATGAGAATGCGCATGAGTATCGAACGCCAATTTTCTCGTTAAGGACTTATACCGTGTAGAGGGGTCATGGTGGATTTCACATGACGCTCGGAAAGTATCTGAGTAGCGACTACCGCGTAATTATTGTGATAATGAAGCATCGAGGAAAGAAATCATCCATCCAGGTGCTTTGTGGTTCTTTCCAGTCCTGATACTATCCATAAGGCTGCCCAGGTGGCTATGGTGATGCCGCTCGAAGGCTGATTTGAGTCGCCAGCCTCCATGTAATCTACGTATGTTTTGTCCATGTACATTCTGAGAGACCACTTTGGAGCATATTGTACGGCGTGAGTAGGCGAGTCAGGGAACCTTTAGCATTCCGTTAATCTTGAAGGGCAAGGCTTGAATAGTGCGCGGATATCAGAATCAAGTCCACACTTGCTAATTATTCTGAGAACACTAGACATGAATGGTGGCGGGGAAGAACCTGCTTTCGAGGGGGGCTCCTAACAGTAATCGGTGTTATTGGGTTATCTACCCTGGTGGCTAAGTCTCTATAGACGGGCCAGCAGCATTGCAGACGTCATGTGCGTTGAGTTGTGCTGGCCCTCTTGAGGTACGGTTAAGGTCAGTCATAAAAGTCATCTCGGCAGACTTGTGTTCATTCTCCCCTGTCTCCCGTGCAGCTTCAAATTCGAGACTCAGGGTCATGCATGGAATGAGAAACATCGGCTGCTATTTCTCTCTCTTTGCCGAGGCACGTCCCAATGTAATTTAGACCAGGGATGTCCTTGACTCTGTGGATGTTTTGTGACGGAGGTTTTCCGACAATCTAGGCAAGTTTGAAGACAGCTTAGGGCCCAGACAACCAATCCGATGCGGTACAATTGTGATGAGACATCAGAACGAGCAATTTGGCGTCATTCAAGTTAGGTGCTGACCATTAGAGGGCCCATGACTGGGTTCGTCCCGGCTGTCAGGAGATCCACGCAAGGACCGGGCGGCTGGACCCGCTGTACAAGCTTCTAATTTGGTGCAGGGATCCAGCTTTGAGGAGCTCAGATTGGATTTAGATTGGGCATGTTGGGTTTAGGCACGCGCCATCGTCGGCGGATTCTGCCCCTCATCGTGTCTGGGCCGTTGGCTGTTTGATGCTGCTGCTGCTGCTGATTCCGTGCGGGGGAGGGTGCTGATTCCCTGCAGGCTGCAGATGCACGTGGATGCGTGACTGACTGCCATGTACAGTGTCTATCTATCTATAAACCGCATCTCCTTCCCATGTCAACCTTCTGTGCCGACCGATATAACTTCTTTTGTTTAAAGACAGAGCTGCCAGTTCCCACGGCCACTCTCCAGATCACGATTGCTTCATTTGCAGCGCGACTCCTCCCCAACACACGAACGAGCAAGCGCAACCAATTGTGTTAGCTGCTGTCGACCAGGGCGCACAGCTACCCCGCCTTTGGCTGGAGCTCCTCCCAACAGCTTCGCAACACGACAACAGCCCCGCGAAATCGCCGACTGACTCAACACCAGGCCTGTGGTGGAACCCATCTTCTATCGGGAGTGGAATCGCATTCTCACGGTGACGATTGATAGAATGCCCACATCCTCCTCCACCGTCCGACTGCCCGACGGTCAGACGTTCACCGTCCAGCCTGTCTTTGCCGGCCTCTTCTTCAAGAGCCATGAGCTCAACAAGAACCACCAGTCTCCATTCCCAATAGGTTGGACCATTGTCATTCACACCGAGGACGATGGCAGAGCCAGTGGCGACGACGACGCCATGGTGGTCGACCGTGCCGACAATCACCAGAACGGCGTTGCTCGACGATCCCACATCCACTCCTTCACCAAGCCCACACTGCAGCACGACAGCCTCTACATCTCTTCCATATCGAACCCCTCCTCCGCCGACTTTAAGCCTGCTGCCTCGCCCACCCGACAGATCGCAATGATCCTGTGGATCACACTCTACTGGTACTTCCACCAGCCCGCGCCCTCCAAGACCCTCCCGGCCAACGAGAACTCGAAATACACTGCTGCAGAGGGGAGACCAAGAGGAGACTGGCGCATAAATATCAAAAGAGATGGAGTCCTGAGGGGGCGCAACCTGATCCCCAAGCTCGAGAGGATGGGCCTGATCGCCACACTGGACTCGGCCGTGGGATCTTCGATGGACGACACGAGCCAGGAGTGGGCCAACATGTTCGTGTCCCAGAAGATGTTCTGGCAGATCCCCGGCCGCCTGTTCCTCTTCACCCTTCAGCCCACAAACAGACACGCAAGCTCCCACCCCGGGTCCCCAATCTCATCCAGGCCGACCAGCCCCGTCAGGAACGAGAGGCCGTCGAGCTCACAGCAGCCGAGATCCCCCAGCTTCCACCTCAACTCCGACCTCCCAGGTGCGCCTCCACCACAGACAATCGTCACCGTCCCCAGCTTCCCGATCGGGCCCTTCTTCTCCTCTTCGCACCTGCCGACCTACTACCCACCGGGTCCCCTCCACTACACCTTCAGCAACAACATCCGCCATCCTGTGCGCCCCAAGCCCCCACGCATGGGCGAGGTCTTTTACACACGTTTTGTCCCCAGCGTCGGGAAGTACCTGTCCTTCCGCGTCGCCTCTTCCTCGCCGAAGCCAGTCCCCTACCTCGGGCCTGTCTCCTCCCAACCTGCTGAGGAGCACCATCTCAAGACCATGTGTGATATTGTTCTCGTCCAAATGTGGCTCAACAACCCGCGCGTTGCAAAGTTCTGGGGCGGATATGTCCCCAACTTCCTGACCAACGCCCTGGCCAGCCGACACAGCTTTCCCGCCATCGGCATGTGGGACGGCGTACCTTTCGGCTACTTCGAGATTTACTGGGTGAAAGAAGACGGGTTGGGTCGGCACATTGATGTCGATGATTGGGATAGGGGTGTCCACCTCTTCATCGGCGAGGAATGGGCGCGTGGCATAGTCCAGTCGTGGCTGAGCGCCCTTGTACACTGGATATTCTGTGCCGACTACAGGACGCAGAGCGTATGCATTGAGCCAAGAGTTGATAATGAGAGGTGAGTCTAGATCTCAGTTATGTAACAACCGGGTCTCCCCAAGAAACTCACAGACCCTTCGTAGGTTCATACAACATCTCCAAACGGGTGGCTTCATCAAGGAGAAGGAAATCACCTTCCCCCATAAGCAGTCATGGTTTGGGCGGCTGAGAAGGGAGAATTGGGAAGGCCCTTCCTTATAGAGCCCGCAGCAACCGTCAATGACGGCACGATTGAGACACCCTGCGATGATTTGAATGGGATCTAGACGATGAGCCATGACAGAGACGAACAATACCACTCCAACGTACATACGAAGACTCCACGCCGTCAACCAATGGCTCATGTCTAAGCAATCTGTGGTCGGCCGGAGGAATGTTTTCTTGAAAAACACCCTCCCACCGACCCAGCCGTCCTTTGCTCTTCCCGTTCATCCACACGAGTGCCGCTGAACGAATTATAAACTCTGTTCTTACCACGATACGAAAGGCATAAAAAGAACATGTCAGAAGGATTCAGCAATTGTTTCCATCAGTCTGCCAAGTAGCCCTTGTTAGCATTACCCCCTCCCAAACTTGAGAGGGTGCCAAGAACCTGCGGACCGGCGTCTAAGCCACTAGTAATATTGCTACCTTGTCAAAGACTAAAAAAAATACATAAGAGATTGAATGGCGTCTATAGCAACCTGTGATTGGCGGGAAGCTCGCCACTTCTGTGTGGACTAAGCGGTCGAGCCCGAGTCCAGGTAGCAATGCTTCCACCGGGACGGCGGTCGCATCTCCGGTCAGCGTGGTGCGAGAGGGGAAGTGGGACGCCACGAACCTACAGAGTAAGGACTAGCTGGAAAGCTTGCGGTTTTGATGTGGGGAGAAAAAAGACAGAAAAACAGGCGCTCGTCCGAACACGAACGGGAGCACGATCCGACCAAGGGCTTGGCGATGTAACTTCCAAGAGTTGGTTCGGGAACGGAGTATCATAATCCGCCTGGCCCTCCAAGGGCAAACGCCGTCCAGTTACAGCAAGCACTCGCAGGCACTTGCACGATCCTGCCCGGTGCAGTTCAGACCATGAATAAAAAGAACCCATGATCCCCTCACCACATCGCGGTTCTCAAGGTAAGCCTCGCCACACAAACCCAACCACCCGCCAAGAGCCATGACCAACCTGCTAACCCTCCTCAGCCTCTGGGCCCTGTCCCTCCTGTCTCTGGCCCGGGTGCCCAGGGCCGCTGCCGCAGAGCCCGTGCCGCGCGCGACCTTCACCGAGGTGAACAGCTACGGCGACAACCCAACAGGGACGCGCATGTGGCTATACGTGCCCCAAAACCTAGCGGCCAGCCCGGCCGTCGTCGTGGGGATCCACTGGTGCAGCGGCAGCGCCCAGGCGTACTACCAGGGCAGCCAGTGGGCGCGGCACGCCGAGACGTACGGGTTCGTGGTGGTGTACCCGCAGACCCCCTACACGCGGGACAACTGCTGGGATGTGGCTAGCAGGATGACGCTCACGCATGGCGGCGGGGGCGCGAGTAATTCTATTGCGAATATGGTTGATTTTGTGGCTAGGTCGTATGGGGCGGACAGGAGCAGGGTGTTTGCTACTGGGATTTCTTCTGGGGCCATGATGACTGTATGTTGATCTGCTCGGTTTTGACTGCTCCCCTCCTCTTCGGGGGACTGGTGGTGTGGGGACGAGTGGGTTTCAGAAAGGAATGATTTGGGTCAACCATACTGATAACACGCAGAACGTCCTCGCCGCAACATACCCTGACGTCTTCGCAGCAGGCATCGCCTACGCAGGCGTCCCGGCCGGCTGCTTCATGAGCGCCGACAACATCCCGGACTTCTGGAACTCGACGTGCTCGACGGGCCAGTCCGTCTGGACGCAGCAGCAGTGGGCCGACGTCGTCAAGAACATGTACCCGGGTTACACGGGGACGCGGCCCAGGATGCAGATCTACCACGGCAGCGCCGACGAGACGCTTAATGTGCAGAATTACTACGAGACTATCAAACAGTGGACCGGGGTGTTTGGGTACCCTGCTACTGCTGTGTCGACTGTGGCGAATTACCCGCGGAGTCCGTATACTAAGTATGTGTTTGGGCATAAGTTTCAGGTGAGTGCGATGTTGTCTCCGTGTGTGCGGAAGCCTGTTGGAAATGGAGAGTCTTGTTTGCTGATCATCATGGTGTGCGCGCAGGCTTTCCTAGGCACTGGTGTGTCTCACTCTATCGATGTGTTCCCGGAGGAAGACCTGAAGTGGTTCGGTTTTACGGTAAGAATGAGCCGACCCGACTTTCCCGAGAATTTTCCAACGAGGCGCTGACAACGTGGTCATCTCCTACAGACACCTGTGAGTCCGACATCCGCCCCTGGGACAACTGCGACTACGACGATCCGGACATCCACTACGACCTCCTCAGCCAGCGCGACGACGACCGCTGCCGGAGGCTCGGGGGCATCGCCACACTGGGCTCAGTGCGGTGGTAACGGGTGGACTGGGGCGACTGCGGTATGTTTCTGTCCTTTTATCAATGCACTCGAATTGGAGGAGGTGTGCTGACTTTGATTGTGCCGTAGTGCGCAAGTCCGTATACTTGTGTCAAGGTGAATGATTGTAAGTTGACCGATGCAGTCTTGCTCGATTTATTGCTGATTCTGAGTCAATTTCAAGGGTATTTCCAATGCCAGTAGGCCAGAGCACCACCTACGCTAGGGTTGTAAACAGCGACAGATGAATGTCAGGGGGGGGGGGGTCCATTCTCATCAGTGTGGGCTCAAAACACTTATTCCTGGCCTCCAGTCTCTTCATAATGCCGTTGTCTTGGAACAACAACAGGCCATGAACTGAGCACCGGGACGTGTATCTATGTTGCTTTGCTGAGGCTCTGTTGCACCATGCAAGAAATACGATTTCACCAAAATTCTCATCTCAATTTTCGCATCCCGTCCCAGCTGGTATCGTCAATAAGAGTCGCACGCATTCCTCAGGAACCAGTCCAGTCTCGTTCGTGAACAAATTTTCCGCAAGCAGCCAGCCCTGTCTGCGCTTGTCGTGGATCCAGACCAGCTGACCCCGCCTTAGAGTCAGCTCCTTCTGGAAAGAACGACGAAAGTCGATCAAGGCTACGGCCCCCTTGTTTACCTCGTCGCCGACAGGAAGAGATGTGCCTTCGCTGTTAGTGACAGCCTCCTGCGTCGACCGTCCCTCGGCTTCGTCTACATCAGTCTCACCCTCGGATCCTTTCTCGAGGTCATGGCTGTCTCTTCCTTTGACACGCGGTCTCCAACGCAACTTCATTCCCTCCAGGGCCTTCCTCAGTATGATGGTCAACGATGGTGATGCACAACAAATTATCCCTGTCATGCAGCCCGAAGCGGATAGTAGGGATAGATAGCTCTGGGAGTATGTAAAATCGGGAGACACAGCGTTCCGTAGAGCAGCCATCCTGAGGCCGGTCACAATGAGAACACTAGATAATGGCCGCCAAGTCAGTTCATGTCGCCTGGTAAATTACGTTTGATCTCTGAAAGGGTGCAAAAGTCAACCAAGCATTACACGCATATGCAATTATCAATGGATGATGACTCGGGACTTACACGGCCCCTATGTTGAACACCAATATCGCTATAACCTTTTTCCTCGGCCTCAATTGTAGTCGTATTATCATAAAAATCGGGACCAGGAGTATCCCGAGATCTAGGACTAACCCAGCGGACTCAAAAGCCATGAAAGACGCTACCTGGTCGCCGCAGGAGCCCAGGACGCGCGGGTCCCACTGCGCAGCGAACGGCCTACAGATGAGGAATATCTGCAAGGCGGATGCAGCAGCAAGTCCGGCGCTTAAGACCATGATTGTCACGATAGTGCGACGGGAGAATTTGACGTGTGAGAACATTTTGTGAACCAGCAAACAGGCCACGATGCGGAGTAATCCCGTTACGAGGGTCCACAGGGCTTCGGCGACGAGTAAGGACTGTTAAGATGGCATCGAACACCCGTCAGCTTAAAAGTTACGGAAGCAGTGACTGGCTTGACTGTTCAGGACAGCTCCGGCGCCGTGGCTCACCTTTGCCGCACGTTCAAGCTGGGACCCGGAGACGTTCGCCTGATGATTCGCCTGGCCCTCATCCAGGATTCCCCATGTCGACAGTGAGACCAATACTATACCAACCACGAAAGACACGAGAAGTAGGATATCATCTGGTTGGTCTAATCTGGACCGTGCCGCACGTCGCTGACAGTACACGACAATTACAGCTATAAAGGCTAAGAGGGTCAAGGTCCAGTTGACTACCAAGGTGTACAAAGCGAGTGAGTTGTACACACGCATTGTATATTGTATGGTCCCGTGATGTGTCAGGGAGCGGTTGGAGATGTCGAAAAGGAAACAGAATCGCTAAGTTTCTTCATCTTGGGGTGCAACTAGGCGTATATAAGCACCGAGGGTCCTATCGGACAAGGCGAACTCGATAGGCATAATCGAAGCGGTTCGCCCGTGGAAAGAGGTTGGGCACCACCGCCAGCTAAGCCCCGTGGCCAGGTGCATGCGATTGTGGCGCTGACCTTGCATTAGCGGGTGTACTACGTGAGGCTCTCTTGGAATTGTACACTTATGGAGGAGCGAATAAAGGATCACATATACGAGAACATTTCATCACTCCAGTGCCATGGGTTTCTCAGTCATCCTCGACCGCATTTTTTACATCAAGCGGTCCGCGAATCCCTCGGCGGCCATCTTCGCTATCTACGGGGAAGCCCTCCAAGAAGTCAAGTTGGCAGGCATACGTGGCAACAGGTAACCGGGTCGACTTCGAAGTCTTCCAGTTCCTTGATCTTGGTTTCAAGGCAAACTCCGTCGACTTCGAGAACAACAGAGGAGGATCCTTTCACATCTGCGCCACTGACCCCAATCCCGAGGCTTTGGCCGATAGGATTGTGCGCGAGGGGGGAAGAAGACAGGGTACCACGCAAGCCACGGTCAAGGTTGCTGGCGGTGCGGCAACTTGTGCGTATATCAAGGATCCGTGGGGAACTGTTGGCGTGATTTAGGATTCCAGCTTTGATCGCATGGCAACTATGGACGCTATATCGTAGTCCATGGCAGTGTCACCAAAATATGACCAAGTTGTTGAGGCACCCGAGGCGAAGCCGACGCTGTCACGGATCAGAAGCACAATTTTGCCATGTGCATCATGTTAATTCCAAGTTAAGTCTGCGTTAATGTGAGAAACTAGTTCTACATCGAAAACAGATATGGGGTCTTTAGACGTTGTGAACAAAGCGGGTTCCAAGGTTGACAAGACCGAGTATCCTCGTCATGACGGGGCTTCGGATGGATGTACCACGCAACGCTGTCTCACGCTCAAAGACCCAGCGTTAGATATCAGGCAAGGCTGATAACAGTAAAATAACTTTTTTTTTCCGAAATACAGTTGTTAATAAGCCTTGGGCTAGTCTCGCAGACAAGGCTAGTTGAGACCAGCTTTTACCAGCGCTGTAGACCGTCGTCACACGTAGCAGACTGCACTGGGTCCTTGAAATTAGTCCGGCTTTCAGTCAAATGGTGAAAAGCAATGTGGTCTCGACGTGATCCTCTTATAAAATGTAACAGTCCACGGGTTCAGTCTCGATTGACCTTTCAATCCCTTACAATCCCCATTCACTCATGCACAAGTTCCGAACAAAGCCCTCGCCACAGCAAGCCTGGAGAGTGACGACTCAGCTAGCCTGCACAATCACATCGCTTGTTTCGAAGCTGTACACACCAAGATGAAGCTCACTCTTGCAGTCAGCGCATTTTATCTCTTGTAGGCCTTCCATGTCACCATGGTTGCTTCTTGAGTTTACCACTGTCGCGCTGACCAGCGAGCTAGGGGTGCGGCTCATGCGCAGAGCATCCCGCTCGAGTGCGGTGTGAAAACAGAAACCGACCATTATGACTATGAAAAGACCTTGGAATACACCACGTCCGCCTGCCGCTCCGCGGGCGGCGTTTTCGGAAGGTGGGATCGCGGTAGTCGGGAACGGCGCCTCCCATGCTGCAAAACCCCGGCGTCTGGGAATGGCACGTTTTACTCTACCTGCAAGGCGGTTGGCGGACACAGCGCCCAGCCGCGGCATTTACGAAAGGATGATGAGCCTTGCAAATCTCGGTCGGACACAACCGCATTCACTCCTGAATAGCCGTTCGAAGAAAAAAGCCGAAAGCAACTGGAGAGCCGATTGAGAGCTCAGGTGGTTCATAGGAATTCACACAAATTCGGGGTTATCAACCATGCAATGGTACAACGGTGGATAAAGAGCCAGACTATTAAACTATCGGATAAGTCTCTCATTACAAGTAAATGAAACATGTCGACCGCTCGACCATGCGAACCAGCTTTCCCTGACTCCCATGTAAGATCATGAGCCTCCACCAACCTTGGTCCCGCCATTCGGCAGCTTGGCTCTGAAGAGGCTGAACGGCCTCTGCCGCGTGTCTGGTCCAGGATAGACGGCAGGGCCAAAGGCGAGCTGGTTGTTGGTGAAATAGAGGTACCCATCCGTGGCCACTGAGAACTGAATGGGTCATCAAATCAGCACCAATGGTCCAGATTGTTAGAAAACGATGGGAGGGAGGGTTTGTCATGACAAAAGCTTTTCGCTTACAGTGTCGGCCCAATTAATCCTCGGATCGCGCAAGAAAACCTGATCCGTCCCATTCTCGGGGCTAAAATAGTTGACCGCGTTAACCTCCATATCACCATGGTAAATCAGCCCATTGCTGTCCGTCTCAAACCCATCAGCAAGCCCCTTCTGGCCCCGGGTGACCACAGCCGCCTGCGCCTTGATCTCAGACGTGGGCCCGTTGTCCCGCAGGCGCTCCGTGGGGATGCTGTACAGATACCTGTTACCCACCCCGCCAAAGTACAGGTCCTTGCCGTCGGCTCCGAGGGCGATCCCGTCGACGCCAAAGGTCAGGAACGAGGCGGGCCTGCCTCCGGGCTGGGCGGCATACAGCCCGCGGCCCCACACGAAGGCGAGGAACTGGCGGTCCCCCGCCACGTAGGGGCTGCCGTCCAGGTGGCGCCACGACTCGCCCGAGCCGAGGTCGACGACGATGAGGCCCGTTCGGCCCTCGCTGGACGAGTCGGTGATGTAGGCGACGCCCTCGCCGCTGCTGGTCAGGCCGGGGTCGAGGTCGAAGCGAACGTCGTTCAGGTACGTGTCCGGGTAGGCGACGGTGTCGGGGAAGGTGATGGTCTTGACGATGGTGTCCGTCCCGAGGTCGACGCCTACCAGCTTGGCGCCGCCGGCGCTGGCTGGGACGAGCACGCCCTCTGGCGTCTGGACCCTTCCCGTGTCGAGGATCCAGAGCCGGTCTGCGCTGTCGATGACCACGCTCTGGACGCCTATTAGGTAGTCCTGGTAGTTGGCGCCGGTGGGAGGGGTGGTGGTGAAGTTGATGGCTCCGCCGGGAGGGTTGTTCATTTCTGCGCTCGGGTACGGCCTCTCGGTGCTCTCGTCGAAGAGCTCGGCGACCGTGTATTTTCCATTGTTGCCGTCATTGGTGTTGTTTGGATCAAGTCCGCCTGGGTAGTTTGAGAACTTGCGCCCCGTAGATGAAACTGCGATTCCGGTAGGCCATTGGTCATTGTAGAGATGTACCAGTTCTAGTTCTGGACCAGCTCGACCTGGGTCCGAGAGGAGGTCTTGAGCTTTGGTCAGTTGAAGTCCGACCAGAGCAGTGGATGCTGCCAACCTCATGTAAACCATCTTGATCAATCTGAAGACCAGAAATGTCACGATGGATTTTAAGAAGCCGAGCTGAGTCCGAGGGGCAGAGTAGCAGCCTTTAAGTCGCGGAGGAACGGAAATATGGGGGACTGCACTTACCATGACGCAAAACATGTGATTGGCAGACAAGGTGGTTAGTCTGAGCGATCATAGATTCTTATTAATCCATCGATGAATGCAACAACAGAGAGTCGTGACGTTGTATTACCGGCAGTCCTGGGCGTTGTCGTTCTTGGAAGCGAGGGCGAGCCGCAGCCAAGATCCGGCGATCGCTGCTGGTTTCCTAAGCAATACTACCACGCAATGAGATCATGATGCGGGGACACCAATCATCTCCTGCACATGCCCACAGCTAATATGGGTCCCACGAGTTGAGTTCATGGTACCTTGCAGCGATCATCTCGCTAGCCGCGGCATATGGGATAATTTTGGATGTGCCCACTTGAGGGGTTTGGGACGGATGCAGGCCTCGGCCAGCCCCGAACTGCTCTCCCAACCCTTCATTGTCATCATCTACGAGTCCACGAACTGCTTACTGGTGAACAGAAAACTGAGACACTTTTGAATAACGAGATCTGCATTACAGTCCAAACCCACGATATATGCAAATTGTCTAGGAACTAATGACCTCTAAACTTGTGCTCACAGTGATGGCGACCACACGCCTCACAATCAGGGATGATCCTCCAAGGGCTACATAAAGGGATACTCGAGGTCATATCACTGACGCTCTCAGTAGACTCTACCATACAGAGGAACTTGCAAGACGGATGAGACTCAATCAATATGAAACAAGCACACATTTTCACACATGATTTTAATTCTCTGTATTTTCCTAGGTACAAACATCAAACTGAACATTTGAATAATTAAGGCGTGTCGGAAGACAAGCCACAATGTCCCTTTCCAACTGCATGCCGTAATAACCCCAGCAACACAATGGGAACAACGACTTCAGGAGTGTACAAAGGTGACGCCAAACTCCCCGCCCGACTGTCCGCGGCGGCAAAGCCCCATGTAAACAACAAACCTGCTCATCCAACACAATGCACAATCACCCACCAACCGTACCTATCAAGACATCACTCCATCAAGTCACTAGGGTATCCCACCCGGGAGTCGGAGCACCGCACCTCGCCCTGCACCTCGGCAGAAGAAAAACGCTGGCCAGAGTCACCACCATGACCACCATGCACAACAAAGGAGGTGCTCCTAGGCGTCCTCCTCCTCCTCCCGTGCAGGACGGCCCTCCCGTCTCGGAGCAGCCGCCTGCTGACCGCGTCCGCGGGGACGGCGAGCAGCTTCTCGTCGAGGGCGTCCAGGATCCCGCCGGCCGCGCCGCCGGGGGGCAGGACGGAAGCCTGCCGCTCTGGCGGTGGCGTCGTCATGACGGTGTCGCTGCAGGGCGTTGGTGCTGGGGACCGCAGGCCCGAGAGGAACTGGCTGGAGGAAGAGTCGGAGCTTGGCGAGGAGGGAGGGGGGGTCCGGGCCCCGGGCGACGAGGAGCCGGTGGAGGACGTGGTGGTGGTGGTGCCTTGGGTTGGCTGTGATCGCGGGGCGGGTGCTGGCTTAAAGTTCGGGGCGGCGAGCTGGGAGTAGTTGACTTTGACGCGGACTCCCTCCTCTCGCATCCTGATGTTGCGACGCTTGATCGCCTCGGTGTCCTCCTCCTCGTTGCTGGTGGGAGCGTCAAAGTGGTCCTTGGTCTGTTCGTTGGTCAGTGCTGCTCGCAAGGCAGTAGGAGCCCTTGTCTGTGAGCTGACCGAGTCCTCAGGGTACGCGACGGCTCCCGTCTGTGCCATGGTGCTCGCTGGAGCGGTGTGTGCCAGTGCAACCATGTAGGCTAACAAGCAAGACGAAACAGGTAGCGAGTCGGGTGGCGGTGGCGGCGATGTCGACGAGTTCCGTCTATGAATGAAGCAGTTTCTTCGTTGCAACGTGGGCCGATTCAAGGCTGGGTCCGCCGCTGCGGCTGGTTCCGAACCTTGGTGGTTTTCGGATGTCTCAGTTGGGAGGTCTTCTGGATCTAGATCTGGGAGGTCCTCTGGATCTAGATCCCCTTGCTCCCTGCTGATCTGGTAACGGAGGATGAGGATCAATATCACCAGTGTCAGTGCGTACAGGAAAAAAATCAGTTGCAGCGACAGCGATATCAATCTCCGCGCCAGTCGCGAGCTTCGGTCTACGTTGATCGCGATGGCGGTGTGGAGCTTGATGTTGGCCATCTCGAAGTAAACCCTGTGGGTGAGTGGACAGTAATTAAAGAAATAGTGAGTGAATCAACAATGGCCAAGTTCAACGTTGGTGCACCCGATGGAACAATGCTTTCAGAAGCGTGGTGTTGAGGATTATTGGATGCGTTCAATGTCTCTTGGTGCGATGGTCAAAGGTGAAAAAGAATGGGATTGTCCTTACGACAAAGAGTGAAGGGAAGGATTCTTTCTTCATGGCGAGTTCCCACTAACGTCTTTATTTCTGTAATCCCGCCTTCAAATTTACTTCAATTTTTCCCTCTTGACCTAGATTATTCAACATGGCCAAGGCTTAGACTGAGCCTGGTGTGGAACGGGTCGAAGCCATTAGTGGATAGCAGTCAAATTTTGGGATTGAGTCTCGCAATGCGAGTTCGCAAGGTTCTCATTCGTAGACTTAGAACGATATAAAATGCAATTTTGGGAATCAACGACGGCGCCATTAAGACACTAAAAGGATGCCGGCTCATAGCCAAAATATTTCCCACCAAAGCCACAGATTGCCCTGGGTGGTCACCAAGAGTGTATTGCGCACAATTTGACAGAATTATTTGCTTCCATGCAGGGCTGCCATATGATTTTCTTCGAATCTAGTCATATTGTTCATTAATCTTCTCTGTGTCATCGGACATCGTTGGCCAATCGAGGAATCTACTCAACTCTAGGGCAGTCGAATGCTGCACAAATCAAATCCTGTACTCCACAGCTTTCTCATATCAATCATCATCATAATCGTTTGCCCAGAACCCATCGCGATCGATGCCATGGGAACTCATGGCAAGTATAGGCATAACGGGCCCAGTGAGACTCAGCAGACCATCTCATGCGAGACGAAGTCAGAACCTCCCATCTCCCATCCAAGTGACAGATATAACATCAAAATGCCGTGATTCTGAGAGGCATTTCGGCAACCAGCTACTTCTGCCATCTCACACCCTCAAGCAAAGGGATCCTCGGCACGCTTCTTCTCATCATCCGCAGCAGCCCCATCCCGACCGCCATCACAGTTCGTCAGGCCCGCACCGCCCACGACCCAACGGCCGGGGGCCCGGGCCAAGGCAGCAGCGCGGTCCTGCACCTCCTTGAAGAGCACAGTGTTGGAAGCGGTGGCACTGACGACGCGCGGGGGGGCCTGGGTATTCCGTGCGGCGTTGATGCCATAACCTCCTCCTCCACCACCACCACCAGTGCTTCCGTCGGGTCCGCGGGTGTAGGCCGGGTCCCACGAGTTGCGCCAGGCCGCGGGGGGAGGGGTGGGGGGCACGCCGAGCTGCTGCTGCTCCTGCTGGGCCGGGCGGAGGGCCGGCTGCGGCTGGTCGGCGGACTGGGTGTGGTTGGGGTCGTAGGGCTTGTTGTAGGTCGTGGGGTCGGCCGGGTGGCTGTTGCTACGCTTCGTGGTCTCGGGGCTCTCGGCCTCTGGGGTGCCGGGGCCGTTGAGGCGCTGCCAGGCTACGAGGCCCATCGAGGCGCCGGATGGGTTGTTGTTGTTGGTATTGTTGGCGGCAACTTGTTCCTGCGCCGAAGACTGTCTGAGCTTCTCCAGCAGGGAGGCGGCGCGGGTCTTCTCGGGCTGGGTCGCGGTTGGGGCGTTTCTGACGATGAGGTTGTTGACGTTGGGCCAGCGGCAGGCCGAGCGGCGGCGGTCTGCTGCGCCGAGGAGAAAGTCGTTGACGCGGTTGTTGCCGTGGGCCTCACGCGCTTCCTGGCTGCCCTCGCTTGAGGGGGTGTACTCGGCTGTTCCGTCGATGCCCAGCTTGCTGGCTGACTGGGGAAGGAAGCGGACGGTAGGGCTGCGAGGGATACTGGGGACATTCTGGTTCATGAGAACGCGAGGCTGGCTGTCAGGGCCCATCATGGTGCCGGTTGTGGTGCCGGTGGGCATGGCCATGATCTCGCTTCCGTAGTAGCCAGTGCTGGTGACGCGACCGGCGGGCCCGTCGGGGTCCCTGGGCGAGAGCTTGCCGTCGATTCTTCCCAGCTCGTCCTCGAGCATGCGCATGTCCTCCTCGGCGCACACGACGACCTCACAGAGGGCGTTGCCGGCCATGCGCAGGACGCGGTTGGTGCTGGTGGCCCAGTCCTGGCGCTGTCTGCCTGACTTCTCGTTGAACTCGTCCAGCTCGCTTCGGATGGTCTCGATGCGGCGGTTGATGGCCCTCTTCTTGTCCTCGATGGGGTCCTTGACGCGCTCGACGAGGGTCGCGGTGTAGACTTGGATCTGGTCATCGCGGCCCTTGATGTTGGCAGAAGGGATGCTGGTGGTGGGAGGGAAGGCCTCATGGGTGCTGAACTGCTTGTACAAGTACTCCAAACGGTCGCGATCGTACTGTGCTCGCTTGAACGGATTGGCAAGGACAGAGTAGGCGGCGTTGATCTGGATTCACATGTTGTAAGCAAGGGTTTGTTTGTTTGTTATGTTCATGTGGCTGGGAAAGAGCACTGTGCATGATCATAAGGTGCCTACCACGTCGCTGGGGACCTGCTGCAGCTTCTCGGTGATGGAGTCGTAAGCGGCGCGTAAGCCGTCCTCGTCCACGTTGGGAGACACGCCCAGCAGACCGTAGAGGTCGTAGACGGTCACGCGTTGACGAGCCATGCTCATCTGGAGAACGTCGTAAGCAATGCGATCGGACGCCATCGTTGATTCAGCAACTGTCGTCCGAGCTGAGGGAAGAACGTTGATCGAATGTGGGACTGAGCTTTTGCCGACTTGCCGTGTTTTTTTCTTTTTTGAGAAAGCAATTGAGACGATAGTATTCAGTGCTTGCTTGCAGAAGTCGCAGAAGTGGGGTGGAAGGGCAAAGGAGACAGAGAACATACACTGGGGAACCAGGGCTGGGCCAGGATGTTGAGCTGTTTGTCGCCTTGGTGTTTTGTTTGTGCCATGATTTTAGTGAAGCTTGCTCCGTTGGACGTTGGTCGCCGATTCACTTCAACCAGCGTTGTCAATAGTGGCGATATTCACCCACCATTTTTCTAGCTACGCAGCGGTACCACGGTTACCATAATCCAAGCTGTTGGCAGCCAAGCGTGGCCAATTAATGAACCCCATGGAGGGCAGTCAGGTCAGTGGTCAGCAAATATCCTCGATACTTGGCCAAGAACCAAGACAACTCATTAGGAACTTGAGAGGATGTGACTCAGGAATTGACACACGATCATAATGCATGTGGTCGCAATTAAACCCGCCACTCCAGAAATGCTCAAAAGCTTGATGTTGGAAGTTTAGGAGACCGGAGAATTGACTTCACATTGTAATTAGTAGGCAAGGCATCTCTCCCAAATTGGCACCAACTGAACGCCACGCTCGATTATTTATTACCTAGCTCTTTAGAAGATATAGTACTGCGTCCACCATTCTATATGTTCAGCACACTTCTATTACGCAATCCAGTCCTATTTTCAAACAACAAAAGCGGCCGCCAGAGCCAGGGCTACAGATACCCCACCCATCGTAACTCTCAACATATCCCCAGAGGAAGAATCGACGGAACCGCTAGGAGCACCCGTCGACGCTCCGGTAGAGCTTCCCTCCGTGCTTGTCGACCCCCCAGTGGCCTGCGTAGCCCCCGAAGTCCGAGTAGCATTAACCGGCCCCGGAGCAGTCGTTAAAGTCGCCACCCCCGTCCCCGAAGCCGAATCAGAGGAACCCGTAAAAACCGCAGAACTGCTAGTCTCAACAGCCACGCTGGACGTCGTCGACGGCGCCAGCGGGTCAGCCGAGAGGAAGCTCGGCGTGGGCGTCGCGGTGCCCGAGTACAGGGGGCAGCCGGGGACGCCCGTCTTGGGTGCCGCCCTCCCGCCGCCGCAGTCTGGGACCGTGCAGATCTCGAGGGTGTCCGGGTCGTAGTACACTAGGGACTCGTAGACGTTGCCGTACTCGTGCGCCGTGGGGTTGATGGTTACCGTGCTGGTGAAGGTCGTGCAGCCTGAGAGGTCTGTCTTTGCGAGGGCGGATAGGGGGGTGAGGGCGAGGAGGGTGAGGAGTGTGAGCTGTGTTGAAGGGGCCATTTTGGTGGTGTTTTCTGTGACGACTTGGATGTTCTGGTGAAGCTGGTAATTTCGATGTTCAAAGTCTCCAAAGCGAGTGTAACTATCACTTGGTGATGGCAGGGCAGCTTCTCTAAACGAAGGTCTGGTAGTCGGGACTACTCAAAAGGCGAGAGGAATGAAGAGTCAAAGAAAAGCTGAAAGGTTGGACGGCCATTTCAACTCGGCTGGTCAAATATATTTCTTTCATCGTGAGGATGACCCTGCCGCCAAGAATCCGTGTTCTAACACGGGTCTGGAACGATCCTCCCGCCCCTTATTTAGGCATTGGTGGCGCACGCCTTTCTGTTTCTGGTGCTGACATCTCGGTGCAAGCTTCTTACTGGCGAATGATAGACGCTTGCGGAGGCTTAGCCATTAACACTAATTTCATTGCAACCGTGATCTTACTTAGACTACTGAATGTTTTGATGGCTTGGCTGGACACGAAATTCAGTAACTGTGTCTGACCAAGGTAACATTTTGATTTGCTGAGTCTGCTAGACTGTGTACTAACAACACAAGGCATTTGAATTAGAGGAGAAAAAAAAGTTACACCGTTGTCCGGTTTGAAGGGGTTAGGTCGCATCAACAATTATGCGCGAATAACAAATTTCCTGTCACCATGCAAGTGTTCTCACAAAATACAGATTTAGACAGGTTCGAGTCGCGATGAGTCTCATAATGATTGTCAACGTCAAATGAATCTTGATAGGCCGCGTCGACTCGTGTCCATCCAAAAATGAAATTATCAAGGTGGTCGAAACACAAGCACTCGGGAATATGCCACATTATGCAACACTGAGCTACTGCTGGGGGCGGGACGATTTTATCAAATTGACCGCAGAAACGATCGACATGTTCCATGAGGGTTTGAGACACATATTTCCATTGCACTCAAGCTCGGAGACCAGGTTAAATGAGGATAGAACGCATCTCGCGGCTTTTTATGACTGAAATCCGCGCTATCGCGAGGCAGGGGCGGAGCGAAAGGGCCGAAGTTCGGCCTTGTGGACGAGAAAGAACAAGTTATTGGGGAGCAGGGACAGGCCCGCTCGTGTTCAGAGCTGGGTTCATTTCGAGGAAAGGTCCTGCTGCAACGTCGGCGGCGAGGGTTGGCCGCTCGCCCCGTCCCTTTATACCGCAGCTGCCCGAGACCTGAGCCTCGAAGGTGATGCTTCGACAAGTGCGTGCATGGTCGGCGCTCAGCAGGTCTGGAGAATATCTTCATCCAGCCAAATTGACGCGGGATTTCACACGTAGGGTTTTCAGTCTTAATAATATCCAAAGTTTATAGTTGTTAGAACGTCGGCTGTCGGATAAAAGTGTGGCCATAGCCTAGGTCGTCCTACACCCGTCCCACTGTCGTTGTTGTTGCCTTGAGATATGGCCATTTCTAGCAAGGCGGCCTACATGATGCCAGCCACCGCTGTAGAGGGTGGCCATAAGTTCTCATCCGTATTGGTATATAGCCAAGCCCTAAGTAAAGGAAACGCGGAAACGACTCTCACTGACTCCAATCTGGCTCAGTTAACTTCTTTATTTACTTTTGCTGTGCACGCTCATGAAATCAGACAAGAGGCACTACCCAGGCCAAAACCTGTAGGCGGATGAACTAGGAAATGGCATTTATACAACAAGGCACCGGCCAGGGGCTACAGTCTTTGCGTGGGCGTTCTACGGGTGTGCCCGGCTTTAACCCGAGTCCATTTCTGGGAAGATTGCACAGAACTACTAATAGGTGTGGCCGGCTTTAACCGCAAATTTAAACAAAAAAGCTCGGCCTCAACCAGAGTCCATTCTCGGGGAGAGGATGTGACTTTCTGGCATGCTGTCCTGAACCCACGGGAAGCAGCACCGGGACGCCCACTTGGGCTAGCTTCGACTTCTCAGAATGCAAGCTGTCTCAACCCCTTAATCAATTGCCGATCCGTCTGCGCTCCCAGCTCTTTGTCCATTGCATTTCGCGATTGTCCCTCGGTATCGTTGTGTTTGACTGCATTTATGAGTTTGACCTTTTCTCGGGCGTGAGTGTCGTGGTCATAGTATCTCCTTAACAACCAGGTGTGTGCGAGATGATGATAGCTTGGATGCTGTAGCAGCATCGCTAGTCAGGATGTTTTCAACACACTCGGTCTCACCAGACAGGAGCGCAACAGTCCCCTAATTACTGAGCAGAACCAAGCTAATCTGTCTTCCTGAGGAATAGTCGAGCAAGACGGGTTATGACATCGGTCTGGGCATCATAAGCCCCCTCGTTCCTCTTCAAGTCCTCCCCAAACTCAGTAAAGGTCTTCCAGACCTCGATATATTTGTTATCCGCCTGACGGCCCCCACATATATAAGAAAACGCGGACTCGAGCGCCTCCCGTTTCCGAATCCGATCCATGTCTGCCCTCTGAATGGCGCCGCGGCCCCTCAGTCTTGGATTCTTGAGCGTGCTGATGTAGCTGAGCCGCACGCACTCCAGCACCAAGGCCGCGAGGCCCGACGCCAAGGCGGTGGCGACGGACGACCCGGTATGAGACACGAACCCCTCGAAGTGCTTGTCGGAGACATCCTCAAAGGGGGTGCCCAGGACAACCTCGTGGCCCGGGAAGACGAATTTCAGGTCTGTGTCGTTGACAAAGTCGGGCATCACACCTGTGGCCTTTGCGGCGCCGACCTTGAATGTGTACTGGGGATTCGACGCATGCGGGTATGTCAAGTCCTCGAATTTTCCCTGGTCGGTCGCCGAGCAGAACATGAGGATGTTCTTGTTGTGTGCTTTGCGGATAGCGTCATCGAATGCCATCTTGTCATCCTGGTTCTCCGGCGGTTTCGTCGCCCAAGACATAGAGATGATCTGGGCGCCATGTTCTACTGCGTACTCAATGGCCTGGGTGAAACATGTTAGATCTAGAGCCCCAGACTCGGATACCACAATAAGAATAGTGGGATGCACTTGCCTGGATTGCACTCCGTGGGTCTATTTGCAACTTCCCCGAGTTCGCCGTCTTCACAGTCTTAAGCTTGATTGTGTAGATCATCGCGCTGGGGCATATCCGTTTTATGAGGCGGGCCATGAGGGTGCCATGTCCTGAAGCAGATGCCCAGAAAGGCGAGACTCGCCAGCCGTCATTGTAGAGGTCAAAGCTCTTTCCGGGGAAGTTGTTCCCTTTCAGCTCCTCGTGCGTGATATCTGTACCATCGTCGATGAGGGCCACCGTGACGGGGTTCAAGGAAGCGTCGCCCATCCTGTCGCGAATGCCCTTGATCTGCCTGAAATGATCTGCAAACTCTTCCATGCATTGCATCCATTTGTGAGGATCGACATATCGCTCTTGCCGTTGTGTCAGTAGTGATCCATCTGAAGATGTTGTAACGCGGCGGCGCATCCGGCCCCCACCCGACCTGGGGCGGACAAATTCTGGTTTTGGCTTTCCTTCAGGCCACGAGTTCAGCAACCGCTCCTGGAACTGGTCCAAGTTTGACTTTGTACGTATCTCAGACTCGAGACCCTGGTTTTTGTGGCATTTCAGAAGTTGTTCAGTCAAGAGTACGAGGGCCCACTTACCTCTGCCTGGTTGATAACAATCCTTTGCAACGAAGGTGTAAGAGCGAGACCTTCACGCTCGCTCCAGGATCGTAAGACTGTGTTTCGTCCGCTCCATTGGAGATGGATCTCTCGCAGGTTTTCGCCAATCCTAGACATCATGAAAGGGCAGATGTCCTGTCTTCGCCAGTCCAGTACCTCCACTTTGAATTGCTCAAGTGCTTTTTCGATTGCCTCGTCACTGTGCCCGGGAGCCTCCATGTCGTCGACCTCAATTCTAATAATGCGTTCGACACCTTTCTTCTTCTTCAGCCAGTCGAAGATATATACCAAGTCCTCCCGTCCCTGGTATCGCTCGTCGACCGAGTCAGTGGCTGTGTTGGTCTCCAGTTGAGGGATCGCGACGTAATGCAAGGCTCTGTCGAACTCTAGATGGTTGAATCGTTTTTGGAACTCTTTTGGGGTAATCCTTGCCATGCGTTCTTGGCCAAGGTCGAACCACAGCTCCTTGTCTGAGAAAGCCGTTAGCCAAAATTTCACTACTGAATGCTCACACCCTCGTAAAAGCCACTTCCTCACATACCCCGCTGGTGTTGGACATGGAGGTGTGCCACAGCCTCTTGAGGCCGTTTTTCCCGCAGATAAAATAGCTTCAGCAGTCCTCTGATCTCATCTGAGCTTCGCACACGTTCTTCGTCGTTCTCCGTCCTCTCGGCGCCTGATTGTGGGTTGCTCATCGATTGCTGAGTTTCGATGACGATGCCTTGTGGCCCCTTGCCTTGGGCTAGTCGTGTATTGACCAAGCTAAGGTTGGAAGGTTTGCCACCGTCTGTCCCGGTCGGAGTCGGCGCAGCAGACAAGCTGTCGCGTCTCTTCGCGGAATAGTTAGGACCGTGAGATTCCATTTTATCCTTTGTGGTGTCGGGCTTGGCAGCTTTCATCGTGTCTGTTCTTTCTTTCTTGGACTCGACTTCTTTATATTCTTTCTTTTCTTGAGCTGGCTCCCTACTCTGAGTGGTGGGAGGTTTCATACGCATCTTGTCCTCAGCCTCCCTCCGAGTCCTCTCGTGGTACTGGTATACGGTGGAAGAGTCAAGCTCGCCTGGGATTTTCACGTTCATCGCCGCGGGTCCTTTGAGTAGAAGCTCTTTAACCAAGCCCACCTGGTCAGCACAGCATCTGTCGTACTCCACCGCTAAGTGTAGAGGGGTGCGTCCCTTTGCGTCCCTCACACTGAACATGGCTTTTGGGGCAAATCCGATAATGATTTTGATAAATTCGTAATGCTGCCTCCAGGATATGGCTTCGTGCAGACACGTTGTGGCACGCTCAGTCTCTTGTCCTTCGCATTCGGACCGCAGTGCCTCTCCTATGGACTCCTGGGTCCTAGCGGACACGTTTTTGCATGTAGCATGGACAAATTGGTAGTTATTATGCAACAAGGCCAATGTGAGCGGAGTATACCTGTCCTTGTCCATCATACCCATCTCTGTAGTCATCTTCGTAATAGCTCGTGCCATTATCAAGTGCAGGCTCGGCTTCGTTCTATCGTCGTAGCGGGCCAGAAAGTGAAGGAAGTTCGCGTTATCATGCGTCTTTCTGCGCCACCAGTCGAGATTGTTATTGACGAATTTCTGCCGTTCTTCCTTTTTCGCCTCTTTGGATTCTAGCATTCCAAGTCGGTGCTCAAGATCCTGAGCCTTCTCAATATCTTTCTGAAAACGATCACTGATTTCATCTGCTGGCTTGAGCGGAGTGATGACTTCCTCAGGGAGTTCGTCTTCAACCACATCGTCTTCTTCATTGTCGAAGTTAAGAGGTATGCTCGCCATGATAGTAGGGTTAGTGGTGAGAGTGACAATCACTCGAGGACGGCTACCGGTGTCAGCCCAAGGCAGGTTGTAAAATGCGGCTTGAAATAATTGAATGCCATTTCTGCCGACATGCTAGTGATTTCGGCGGATTCGGACCCCTGAATCCGGAGGTGGGATACACAAGCAGGGTTGTACAAATTAGAGGGGTTGGCACACAATCCTACTACTCAATGTAGCCACAGTGTATCATCGACTTGGCGATATTAAGAGCTATTTACGTAATCAGGAGCCAGACTCGTCTAAGTTCTTCCGTTGGAGATTTATTAGAGTCTCCCCGGCACCTGTGGACGACGTCCCCATGTGCCATCTTGGTGAGTGTCCTTCCACCTCCGCAATGACTTGCTACATAACTCTGATAGGTAGGTATCAACCAGGCGATAGGACTCACCCGGGTAGAACATACTGACACTCTACTTTATGCATAAGCTAATTATTGCGAACAAAATGAGTTCGTGACGCCCGGTGCATCGGACTTAGAAGAGCTGCTCGAGAGATATCGTTTGCAAATTATTATTGAACCGAGTCTTCAGTTGCCCAAAACGCCTTGGCTGACATCCTTGCATCGCACAAAGAATACAGGTCCAAGCCACCAAGGTTGAGTTTCCCGTGCGATCGTCCCTTCTTAGGCCTTTTCGGCTCAGCTTTAGGGTTGAACAGAACGGGATCGTCTAACGGCACCTTTTTCCAGAACTTTTGACATGTCGTTGCAAAGTCGTACTCAGCCTCTATACTGACCTTTGCATTGAATGGCTCATCGTCCTCTCTCTTGACCAACAATGCCACACACAGTGAGTCAGGAACACCCGATTTCCTTCTCTTGTTCTCCATTAATGTCCAAGATGCACACGTGTATGCTCCGGCATCCATACCAGTGCCAAGGTTCATAGATCCCGTCACCGTCGTGGCGCCAGTGATATCCATCGTGGTGGTTCTCTCCATAGCTACCTTGCCATTGGCAGAAGCGATCTGAGCCACACCCACATTCAACTCGCCGCCGCGAGTCACAGATTCCTGATCCTTGGTCAGAAGCAAGCTCCACCGTTCCTCAGGGGCAATGACCTCGAGCTCCGGCGCATCTCCAACAGTGCTGTCCGCGGGAAAGAACTCAATTTCGAGGCGGGCGTTGATGACTCGTCTTGAGCCCTTCTGTGGATCAAATCGAAAGCGCAAGACAATCAAAGTCGCTCTGTCGTCGGCATCCGGATCTGCTCCGAGGTTACCGTGCTGGACATCCATGAGGTCGCAGAGGACATTCACGGAGTCTGAAGTGCGATGGATCACACTTCGACGTTCCCAATCTTCTGGTGATGTATTTCGGGTGTGGAACTCATCGCCTTCGCCAATGGGGTCGAGAGGCACGGTCAATGAAGAGAGTGGCTCTTCAGAGTCTAAGGAAGACATTTCCAAGATTTGGTACGAGCCGGTATTTGAATTGTGTTTGATGCTTTGTGATGATTCAACAAACTAGCACCTTGATCAGCTGCTGATGTGTCATGTCTGGAAGACTCGGGGGACGTGAAGGCTGTTCTAGGTGCCCTATTTAAGTAATGATTTCAGAGCTACTATAAATGAGCATGTACTCCTACATTCGAGGTACATGAAACGCATCTCTGCACTGCCACCGCCCTCGCATGACCTTGCTCATAATGCTTGCACGAGGTGTTGCATTGCAGGATCAGCAAGCCTTCTAGTTATCTGATGTGGATTTGACTGGCTGAAAACCAGGCATCCTGTTCCTGTAGTGCTGACATTAGCCCACCCTTGTCACAAGCTGGTGAGCTCGAATACGTTACCCCACTCGGAGCCTTACCACCGGGTTGTCGATCAATTGCCTGCGTTGAAAACAATTAGGCTCCAGATTGAAGAGACCAACATACCTCAGCTGTCTTCGAAGAATCGAAGTTCTGAGTGACGAATAGCAATCGACAAATACCCTGTGGACATGGCCGACGAAGCGCAAGACGAGCACGTGGTTGAGCAAGAAAAGACTTTCAATGGCCGGGTTTCTAAAGATGACAATGCCTCCTGCCTTGTTGTCGAAGCCGATGGCCACAATATCGAGTACGCCTTCTTGTCACGAATCGGGCCTATCATCTCTGATTAGCTGACTGAATAATTGCAAATCATAAGTATCGTCGCCGTTCATGATATTGGTGGACAACAGAGGACGACATGGACCAAGGACGACGACACAGGGTCGTGTTGGTTGCGCGAGGTGTATCCTGAAGCGAGAATAATGCTCTACGGATACGACGCCAGCGAGAGGACCAGTAATTTGTATACAAGCCGTGGGATCTACATTGAGGCCAACCACCTTTTAACGAGCCTTCACGCCCATCGCAAAGGTCTCGTTCGTAATGTCTGTCTGCATTTCCTCTCAAAACATCATGCCAGACACTACCAGGACCGTTGGAATGTTCATGCAGCTAACGTTCTACAGCGGGAAAAACGGTCGATAGCGTTCATCTGCCATGGTATCGGCGGCATGATCGTGAAAGCGGTGAGACGCATGCCCACTTCGAGCAAGGTAAGAAAATGCTAACATTTTCTCGGAGGCCTTCGTCCTCGCTTCCCGCAGTGCAACGAAATTCGAAGAGATAATCCTCGCTACACGAGCTATAGTAAGTATATCCTGCTACAAGAATAGGAATGCTGTTTGTATGTTGCGTTCTCTCACACAAACAGGTATTTATCGATTATCCCACGAACCACAATCCAGAAAGCACCGACTTGAGGCTAGAATGGTTGACGGGACACCTTATGCAACTCAAGACTCCTATTAAAAGAGAACCTCAGTCTCAGCTTCTCATTAACTCTCAGCTTCTCATGAGCTTATCTGAAAGCCTTCACGAGGTGGAAAACCTTTTCATCCACTCCACAACGCGAGATCATGCTCGACTCGTCAACATCCCGCTAGAAGATGATCATTCGGTAAGCTCATCCTGTAATCAATCAGCCGCGTTCCCATTGTAAAGACCATGGAACTAAAATGTGCTTCTGTGACTTAACAGGTTTCGAAGGAATCTCAGTCACACTCAACGAAGCCTGCTCTACCGCTCAAGCCTTATGCTTCCCTGGAAGCTCTGAAGGCGGAATGGACAGAAAACTGGCTTTGTGAGCGTTCCAAAATCACAGTAACTGATTGACTGTGCTGCATGTTTACTGACAAGAGTAGATGGCGACATCGAAGAGCACCATGTGGAGACACTGAAATGGCTTTCCTCGCAAGTGTCGCCATTCCTCCCACGCGTGTGCACACGCGTTCCAGATTCAATTTCTATTCTAGACAATCTTCTCGCCACAAATGATAGCAGTATTGTGCACATTCGAAGTGATGCCGACGCAGACCTTTCGGCAGAGCTGGCCTCTCTGTACCTTCAGACCCATAGCTCGAAGTCCGGCGAGGTATATCGTTTCAACTTCAATTCGCACGACGTTCGCTACAACAACATAACGGCCATGCTGCGCAGCTGGCTATGTGAGCTCTCGTTTCGCAACATGAAATCCAGGCTATGGCCTACCGCGAGAGTGCTTGAATACATGAGGGCGCTCCAGGCGTGGACGGGAAGAGATCTCTTTCTATTCTGGTTCCGATTCCTCATGGAGATATCCAATAGCGACACTATCTACCTCATCGGAGGGCTCGACCAGTGTGATGAGTCTGTAGAGCACTTTCTATCCTCCTTAGGAAGGGTTTTTACCGAGACAGAAACCCCGCTTCGGATCATAGTCACAACGACGAAAGGACTCGATGCCGGTACGAGGGAAAAACTTCAGGCATTAATGCCGCCAGAGGTGTACCAAGAGCTTGAAATGGACAACAAGACTCTTTCGGCTGAGACCCAAGAAGACTTGTCAGTCCGGCTTGCGATCCTATTTGAGAAAAGTCCGTGGTATGTGAATATTGGACTGGAACACCGAATCGCCGAGATCATTGGTTCATCTGAGCTTGATCACGATTTGAAGCATCTCGTGACAACCTGGCTCGCTTGCAATCATGTCCCGCTAAACTCCATTGAAAGTCGTGTATCTTCACTGGCTCCTCCGACGCCGGAGCTTGTGTTTGAATGCATCCTTTCCGAAATGCCCACAGAGCGCCAGGGCTGGGCCAGACAGCTTCTATTTTTGGTGTTACATTCTGTCCGAGCTATACGAGCAGAAGAGTTCTGGATCTTTTCCCAAACAATCTTCAATGGAATCTCGTGTGGTGGGGTGAAAAGTGCATTGAGTTGGTTTGGAGGTCTTTTGCGCATTCAATACGATGAAGTGCAACTGGGTCATCCTCGCTTACGGAACTGGCTCGATTCTGACCACGTCAGGCTCAACACTTGTGCGTGGTGGCGCTACGACTCCAAGAGCCAAGGACATTTTGACATACTGGAGACATGCTTGAACATCCTCCGGCATCCTGGCAAGCATGTCTACCGACCCATACCGCTGGGGCTGCACTGTCTCCCATATGCAGTGCAATTTTGGCATGTGCACTATCAAGAAGTGCACAAGGAGGTTGGAGCGCTCGCGGCCTCTGCCAGCCGGTCGGCCTTGGATTTCTTCGCAGATTCTACGGCCTTTCAAAATTGGATCCAAGCCTATATCAGTATCACCGATCCGTTCACAGCACCAGATCCATCGTCTACACGACCTCTCCCTTCGGCATCCCACCTTGGCCTCCGCGACCTTGTCACAGCACTTGAAAGAGAATACCCAGAAGATTTGACGGACGCTTTGATCGAAGCAGCTAGAAAAGGTCACCTTGAAATAGTCCGCCATCTTGTCCCGCTCTCCCCAAAGCAGTTTCGCCTTCAGGATCCGAAATTGGAGAAGCTTTTGAAGGCAGCGACATCTTGCGGGAAGGATGAAGTGGTGGGGGGGATCTTGGACCTGATTCCAAGACACGATCCTGAGTCAGAGGCAGGGCCTGCTTGGATGTCAGAATTGCTCCTGCAGGCGTGCTGGCTAGGAAACGAACAGCTCGTGGGCATTCTTCTCGACCTCGGCGCAGATCCACGAACAAGTATGCAATATTCTAACGGAGAAATTCGACCGCTTGATCTTTCTATCCAAACCAGGAAGATAAATGTCACAAAATTGCTGCTTGAGAGAGATGTCGCTCTCTGCTTAGATGACAGCCAGCTGCCGCGAATGCTGGGAATTTGGGCCGACACAGAGATCATTGAGCTTCTGCTTGCCAACGGGTATAGAGCTGAAGCGGAAGCTGATGGATTTACATCACTCGAGTCCGCGTGTGCTAACGGCAGGCCTATGATTGCGGATTTTTTGCTCACTCAAAGACCCAGCTTGGTCAATAATATCGACACTAGGAGGGGGGCAGCTCTCATGTGCTCAATCAACGAGAACATCAGGACGTTGAGGGTGGTGCTTAAACACGGTGTAGATGCGAATGCCGTACCTTCTGATGCTCGCGAGGGCAACGCTCTTCGCCCCGCAATAAATAATGACAGGCTCGACATATGCCAGCTGTTGGTGCAGCACAAAGTTGAAGTCAATTACGTGCCCGAAGGAATCACACCGCCAATCGTCAGGGCTGTCTCATGCCCCAAGCAAAGTGTGGGCATTCTAAAACTTTTACTGGACAACGGCGCAGACCCAGAAAAGAGAGAAGCTGTTGGCGAGGGTTCGTGGGGGCGGACTGCACTCCTAGTCGCGAGCGGCTTGGGAACCGAAGATGCGCCAGAAATGATCAAAGTTCTGCTGGAACACTCCGTTGACATATCTGCCAGGGACTCCGATGGCTGGACCTCAAGCTATACGGCTGCAAACTTTGGACGTGTCAACAACCTGAGGCTTCTGATCGATGCTGGAGCCGACTTGTACGCTGTGTGCGGCCCCATGAAGTGGAATGCCTTGCAAGGCGCATTCGACGAGGCCGAGGTAGTACGCTTCCTTCTCGACAAAGACATGGATCCCTTTGAAAAATACCAAGCGGATTGCAGTGTCTTGGAGCTATCTGCTCGGAACAACAAGGCCTCTTGTGTGGAGGCAATGTTGAAGCGTTCCGGGGAACGAAAAGAATTAGCCATAGCTGAGGCTCTTCACGCTGCAGTCATGTTCGCATGTCCAGATACTGTGAGGCTCCTTCTAGACGAGGGGGCTGATGTGAATCGCACGGGTGACATGCGAACAGTGCTGAGCATAGCTCTGGAAGAAGGAAAGGAAGACATGATTCGCATGATCCTCGAGTTCCGTCCCCACCTAGACCATACAGACCTGGGCGACAAGACGCTTCTTCACTTCATTGGCTCAGACACGGCCTTGTCGTCCCTAAAGCTCCTCGTTAATGCAGGGGCCAGGATAGATGGTCTCGACAACGACGGAAGATCGCCCCTCACAAGCGCCGTCCGTTGTGGGAACATTGATGCTGTGCGGTACCTGCTCACGAAGCCAGCAGCCCGCCTCATCATCAACATTTGCGGCCCCTGGGGGGCACCTCTCCACGTGGCCTGCTGGCTTCCGTCATTGGAAATGGTCAAGGCCCTAATCGAAAACGGCGCCGACGCAAACCTCTCCTACGAGGGGGAAGTGGTCAGGAGAACCCCGATAGCACAGGCCTGCACGTGCCCAGGGGATAATCTTGCTCCAGAAAAGAAAAAGGTCATAGAGTATCTGCTCGAGGAAGCGGGTGCCGTGGCTACAGGAACAGAAAATACCACGAACCCAATCCATCTGAGTAGCCTCTCATGTTCAGGGGACGTCATCAAACTAATGATGCGGCACGGCGCGAATCCCGCGGACCGGGACGAGATCGGCCGGAGTCCCGTCCACCTCGCCTGCTACAATATGTTAGAGGCGCTGGAGGCGCTCGATGCTTCGGACCAGGACTTTGCGGCAAGAGACAAGCTTGGCCGTGTACCACTGCATTTTGCTGTGCTTAGCGGTCAGCTTGAACTCCTGAAGTACGTGCTGGAGAGATCGAAGCTGGCGGGCCTCGACATCAACGTAAGGGATAACGACGGCTGGACACCCTTGCTTTGGGCAGCACGGGGGACCGACGTCTACACATGGGGTCAAAGCCAGCGAGACATTCGCGCCAAAGAAGTGATTGGTTTTCTTCTTGACAACGCAGCGGATACGGGCGCCAAAGGATATGTTCGACAAGACTTTGAGAAGATGCAAGATCAGGAGTGGTCAGCTAGCGACGTCGCGGCATACCATGGTCTCCTTGAACTTGCTGATATGATTGAGGGTGCTTGTTCTAGTGCCTCAAGAAAGTCCAATGTCACACCAAGGCAACCGGTTGACGGCGACGGTACAGGCATGTTTTGTGATGGCTGCTACGTGGTAAGTCCTTGTTGTGTTCACTCAATAGGCCTCTGCGGTGTGGTTAATGCAGTATGAACAGAGATGTTACGGAACGTGCTTTGTCTGTGATAAATGCACCTCTTTCTTCTTCTGCTTCAAATGTTACAGGTCGAAAGAAGCTGTACATCCACAGCATGACTTTGAGGTCTTCAAACCCAAATTCGGCGCAGCGCCAGACATGGAAGATAAACAGCGATCCAACGCCACTGAGGCAGTAGCCTCTGCTCCAGATCAGGTGAAGGAATTAGGCATCGAGGACAGCCTTGACGATGAGGTTGTGAGTAATGACGAGGACGAGTAGCACAGGCATACATTACACAAACATGCCTGAGATGTTGGGATCTCTTTGCTTGGCTCGAAGATATATCATCTGTTCGAATCTTGATAAAATCAACCGATTCAAAGGGACACATCATTCTCGAGTTGACGGTCATGTTTCATGCTCTCTGAACTTGTCTCTCTCACTACTGCAAGCATCGAACCTGCATGAGTGACCGACACGCTTATAATCACTCGAGATATAAAAGGTGACTAGATGAAAACGAGTCCATGCATGCTTTTTCTGAGCGCTGAACGGGAAGAAGATATGTTGTGAGGCACGTCAGCATCTTTCGGAGATGGCCGTGGAGTGCAGGGACTGGTGCCATCAACACGAAATAAACCTTGAGCGACCATCTCTCAGGACATTGAGTTGAGCATAAAGCCTTGGCTAAGACCTTGTGTCCAGGTACCAGCAGCTATATTCTTCGCCATCGATGTGGCCGGGCGGGATCTATGTCGGCTGGTGTTCCCTTCAGATTGAGGTAGACAATACAAGTATCCCATATAGACCACGTAATTTATGATGCTATCCTCGTTTTGCCACTCTTTGGAATATAGCTATGCATCAAATCATCATTTTTCCATTACATGCACAAGCAGTATTGACCGAATATCTTTATTAAGCCTATCTCTTGCCTCATTTTGATGAGCTAAAATTCTAGAATTTAACGCCCACTCGTGGCCCGACCTTGAGTGTCCTTGATAACGCTAGCAAAGTCGAGCCCCCAGCCAGAGTGATGGCCGCCCAGACCCAACTGGCATTATAAGACGCAAATGCTCGCTGTAGCACCCCACTGATGGGACTCCCTATCAGCAAACCAAACGACATGACCGAGAACGCCATGCCAAATCGTGTCCCCATAATGCTCATATCTCCAGTCAATCGTACGAAGATCGTAGGCTGCAATGCAAAGAATGTCCCCGTGAAGAAGCCATACACGACAGACACCACGAAGACGCCGGCCACGTTCTTGACGCCGATAAAGCCAAGGCTGGTGGCAGCTAGAATGACCATAGTCACGATGATCATATTCATCGGCCCCATCATGTCAGACAGGCGAATATTCGGGATGATACGGCCAAAGATGGAAGACAGATTTACAGCTGCCAGCAGATAGAAAGCCGTGGTCTCGGACGTAATCCCAGTCGCGACTGCGAAGCTCTCGACGTAGAAGAAGGGCGTGTACAGGCCCAGGAACACGGTAAAGTACGCAAAGACCAGAGCCACGTAGGGCCAGTCGGTAAGCGATTCCCGGTGCACGAAAGCCCGTCGCTTAGCCGACGCGCCGGGGCCGCGGATGACGATGTTGCAGATGGCCAGGGTGACCAGCACGATGAGGGCGACCGCGCGGACCGTCCAGGCGAATCCGATTGTCGGCAGCAAATTTTTGACGACGATCGGGAAGACGACGCTGCAGTCCACTTTCGAGTCAGAAAATCATCGAGACGAATCCGCAAAACGGTGCAGGGCAAGGGTGGAGAGATAAATGGGTGAGCAAATTAGAACACTACTGACCCGCCAACACCGCTCCCGCAAGCAGCAATGCCGTTCGCGATGGGCAGCTTCGTGTTGAACCAGAAGGCCGTGATGGCGACCGACATGATGGACAGGCACCCGCAGCCGATGCCGATGCAGAACCCCTGCGCGAGGAGGAGCTGCCAGAACTCGGAGCAGATGCTCTGCATCAGGGTGCCGAAGACGACGAGCAGCGACCCTGCCCCGAGCAGGTACCTGTAGTACCCTGCATCGTAGATGGGCCCCGTCACGAAGCCGAGGAAGACGAGCAGGAAGCTCTGCACGGAGCCGATGGTCGAGATCTCGAAGGCGCTGTAGCCCTTCAGCAGGGTCGTCTCGTAGTAGGCCTGGAAGGTGCCGTAGCTAGAGAGGAGGCCTGCTCGCATATGTCGTGCCAGTCAGTAACTATGCGTTATTGTTCCGGCGGAGGTGAGCAGGGTCATGTTGTTTGCGGTTGATGCGCACTCACCCCATGTATTGAAATAGAGGAAGAAGGCGCCCACGACCTGAAGCCATGCTTGGAGCCCGCCATTGGGTATCGTGCGCGCTGGCTTGACTTCGGGTGTTGAAGAAGACGTCTCGGTGATGTCTTTTGGCGCTCCCTTCTCTACAGAACCATACGTCGTCGGCGACGCCTGATTCTCAGCATCCGGCTCTGCTGACGCAGCCATGATAACAGCTTGTGTTGACAAATGTCAAAATTTCCGCGATGCCTAGATCCAATCCCGTGAATCCTGATGTCCGGCTCTGTCGACGCGGCGCCCACTTGACGTCAATTCTCCGGAGCGAGGGTCAGGTATCGGACCGTGGTAAACACGCTTGTCTTCAAGTGTACATGTATCATCTGGCAAGGGCGCAGGGGAACTACCGGATATGATGAGTACTGTGGTATACAGGGCCTGCATGCATGCGTAGTCAACGTTGAGCAATGCTACAGTAATATCGTACCAGACCCAAAAAAAAAAATTACTTCACCTATCAGGTGTTATGTTGGTCCCCTATTCCCTGGCCGGTTTTGGCCGCAGTGAAGCCGGCAGATGGGGGACCCGCCGCAGACGGACTCCACACATTGACAATCTGGGTATATTCACCGGGCCCAGGCAGGCGAGATAATTAACTACCTGTCATACCACACCATAGGATCCTCTCCTTTTGTGGAAGGAGGTAGCAGAGATACGAGTGCGAGCAAAAATGCCCAGGCAGCCAAGGCTTCTTGATCTGGGGGGCCCAATATTTTTTCTGCGCAATCCGCGTCGGGTAGCATCGCCCGTTAAGCGACGCCCCACTGGCCCTATCGATCCATGGTGGCTGGGCGCCCATGTCCCTCGACACTCGAAGACGACGTGCGCCACTCGAGGCGAAGGTTATTAATATGTAAATGTTGACAATGTCACGCTGCCAACTTTGAACAATGCAGCTTGTATACTGGTGAACCATTGACAGTGTAGTGTTGTGACCATGTAATAACTCGGAACACTTTTCAATGTGTCCATTCACCGTATGCAAAACACCCCTTTTGCACCTGCTGCACCTTCGTTGAGATACACCATTGGAGGCTTGACAGAGATCAATATGTCCGACTGCGCCTCAACTATTACACGTCCCAGCAATTGAGCAGTGGGTATTGTACGCTGATCTCATGGAATTCCCCGTGGCATTATAAGTTCTGATCTGTCGATTGTGTATGTGGAGCCCCGGTGTACATGGTAACTTGTTGCAAAACCGAGTCCAAGATTACAACATGGATCTCGCTCGCGCCCGCCCGCGCAGCGAGCGTCAAGTTCTTCCAGGCCTGGAGCGCGCCGCAGCACATTGTACACTAGATGGAGGGAGATCCCACGGTTCCACATCCCACGCAAACCATGTCCCACAATACCCAAGACCCCACAGTTTGGGGTTTTCATCTCTTAATTCTCGTACGGCGGATCCACACGCCAAGGCCCCAGCGAGAGTTCGGGACGACCCGTTCGGTATTAGCTGAGCAAGCTGGTATTCATGAGGCCAGTAGTGATTTCCAATGCTTGATAATACTTATGGGACGATCTAGTCGGCTCACATAGATCGGCTGATACTTCTTTTGCTGGTCTAATCTCGACATTCTCTGGGACGGCATGTGGGGATGTACCAGCTACAAATGCAAAATCTTGCATGGCCGCGTTCCGATTTCCCGTTTGCCTCGGAACAAGCAATCTGATCCGGCGTGCCCCAAGGCTACGAACACCTGCCCAGAGATACCATCACCACAGAGAGTAAGGTCCGTAAGGGAACTCGCATTCTGGCGTCTTTGTGATGGGATAACTCATCAATCCTCGGGCGCCCTCACAAGATCAATACAAGCAAATCGTCATGTCAGTTAGTCAGTCTGCTACTCGTCTTACAGAGACGTAACATCGGAGTTCCCGAGGCGCCGTTCTACTTGTTATGCATGTCTGCTAGACCCGTCGGCTCTCGAACTAGTGTAGCTGGCACCTGGCTACGGTGGCAGTTGGCTTGCACGGCTCAGCCTCGGAACTGCAGATCTGGGGCTGGAATGCCCTGTGGGGGGGCCAGTGGACCACGACATGGCAGGGAGGTGTTCTCTGTTTCACTACCTAAAAGGGCAGTGGTCTAGGAAATGTCACATTCTGACACCTGCGAACAGGGTCAGGGCGGGCTCGGCGTCCCAAAGCGGCTCGTGTGGGGGAAGCGCGATGTGACTCGCGTGGTTGTGTGGGCCCTGGTTCCTGAGATCCTGTTTATCGAGAAGATCTTATCACGCAGGACAGAGCCTGATCGTTTCGCCAGATCTGCCTGGGTATCTGGGACGAACACCGCCCCAGGCAATTGGGACCCTGGAAGCCCTTAGAAAGGATCCAAAGATCCACCGAAACATATGAGTACCTGCCGATCTCGTACACTATTTCCGCATGGTCATCTGGTATCTCTTGTGCATTTTGGGGTTGGCTCTCCAAGTGTTCACTTTGATATACGACTCGTGAGGTTTGGATTACGAAGCAAGGTAGCAGTGATTAATGATACAATTTTTTCCCATTCCATTTCCAGAATCATGCAAAGACGGTGGCCAAGTAGTCCCTCCAGCCATTTCCATCCCCCACATATCCGATGTACATGTCCGGACGAATGACGACAGTGAATGACTCGTCCGGTCCGATTAGGCCTGACCTGAATGCTTCCCCGGTCGGCTGTGATGTATTGGAGCTTGTAGGGAGTAGATTCAGGACCCTGGAGATGTCCTCGAAGCCGGAAGTACTTCCCTCTTCCAGTGAACCACCGATTGAGAGGACAAGGTATTTGCCATACCCAACGACAGAGTAGAGACGCGTAGCTTCCTGTGAGGCGCCGGCCATGGGTGTCAGTTCAAGGTCAGGACATCGTTTTCCAGCGATCCAGAGTCCCCTGCTGGATATGTGGATAAGCTCCGACCCGACTTCGTCATACGAAACTCCCATTCCTAGCGAAAGTCTATTAGCAATATCAAGGCAGGGGTGGCATATTCCGAGGTAAAACTTACCTGTAATGTAACCTGCGTTTTTCTCGATTGTCGAGACGTACTTTGTGGCAGTCCGGACGGTATCCCGGACCAGAGCAGCTGCAACGTCGATGACGTTCTGCGCGACTGTCCTCCTCTCCGTGTCGTAGCTGCGAATAAGCTTCAGGGCGCCGTCAGGGGTCAGCCTCGGGTTTTTGGCGGCTGTAGCGACTCGCCAGCCGAGTGCGAATGCATCTGCGACGCCGGTATTCAATCCTTGGCCACCGTTGACAGAGTGCACATGTGCGGCGTCTCCTGCGAGCAATATGCGCCCCCTGCCTTCTTTTGTGACAAATGTGCCGGCTATTCTCTCCTTCACTGTTTTTGCATTCTTGTTAGATCCATCATCTTTGGAACGAGATATGGGGTAGAGTAACTGACCATCAAATGTGCTGAACCACTCAGTCTTCTTGAACTCCACCTTGTGTGGCGCAAGATGCTCACGGATGCTGTTCTCGGCCCTCTCCTGAGTCACTTCGCCCCCTTTCAGGAGCACGTAGAATCGAGCCATGCCACGCTCCCTGGGGATCCAAGATACACGGGCCTCGCCATTGAGTTCGAACGTTACGATCTCAGGCGACACGGGGAAATCAGTCTCGATGAATGTGTCGAGAACCGCCCACAGCATCTCGGGCTTTGTCCCGTTGAAGCTGATCCCGAGAGCGTTGCGGATGGTGGATCGGGCTCCATCCGCAGCGACAGCGTACTTTGCGTGGATCTTGCGGCCGAGGTCGGTGGACACCGAGACGCTGTCGTCTGACTCTTTGATTTCCTTGACGTTCTCGCTGTAGTGCACGCTGGTGCCGAGTTCCTTGAGCCGCTGCGTCATGATCCTCTCCACCACCGGCTGGCCGATCATGAGGAAGTTCTTGTGCAGGCAGTGCTCGAGGCTCACCCACCACTTGTTCTGGCGGGACTTCCACTCTCCCTGGCCAAAAGTTGAGCTTGCTGTGTTTTTGGTCAGAAATGTGGGATGCCAGTGTGTGTCTCGGAAGTATCAGACTTACTGTTACATTTCAAGCCATCAGGGATCAGCTCGTCCAGAATACCGACGACCTCGAAATATTGCTGCGTCCGAGCATTGAGTGCATCTGCCCTTCCCAAGTCCAGCGGACCAGATTTTGCGTCTAAACATAAATGTCAACCCTGACGCACGTGAAGTGGATGATGAGCAGTGACTTACCAACTATGCTAACAGTAAGACCGAGACGACGGGCCAAAAGCGCCGAGAGGAGGCCAGTTGGGCCGCCGCCAATCACCACGAGATCAACATGTTCTTCCATTTCAGATTTTGGGAGGTGTTCGCCCATTGTGGTAGTGATGCCCTCAAGAAAGTATCGGCTGAAGTCGCTAGAGTTGTTGGGTCGTTGGACACAACAGACGACGAATGTTGATGCTCCCGAGGGCGAACCCTGATCGGCGCCGTACGCGAAGGCTTAAGCGTGAATATCCTAATAAACGGACTGTGTTGACGACTCAGTGGCTGACCACGATCGGATGTGGCCGGTTGTTGCGATAAGAACACCACGAGCTGTTCCTGCGTTAGCCGTCACCCGGTGGAGACATGGCGATCGTTCGGGGGCTCCACAACGTTATTTTTGAAGATCGCCCGAGGGGGAGGAGCCTTATGGGGACGGGGGAGGGGGGGCATTGTCGGGATGCTTGAGGGCCCCTGATCCAGGAGTTGGGCAAACTTGTTCACCTGAATATCGTAAGATTGTAAACTGGGTTATGTGCCAGAACATTTTCCCTAATGGACGTTACATCCATGGTTGTGGTACCACCTCGGAAACATCCCGCCAGGACAGGCTGGCACAGAAGGGGGGCGGGATGAGGCTTGGCAGCCGAGCACGATGCGACGTTGACTGGCCACGGCCCTGAAGCAATTTCGAGTTAGGCGCCGAAAACCTCCGCGCGCCTGTGTGGGTTAATGACAATACGGGTCCCTCGCCCGCGCACTGCAGATCTTTGTGCCGTGTACCGCAGTACTGCACCATGTTCATTGTACATGCAATATCCAGGGAAAGCGTCTTTACGTTTTGCAAGGCTGAGTCGAGACCTCGGCCAAACATGGCACCTCGATCATGCAGACTCCGTCCTCTGCCAAGCCCTCCACCCTGACACTTGAATATGGGCTGCAGCACAGCGATTGTGGGGACGCGATCGCCGATTGTGACTGGGCCGATCAGACATGTTCGCTGGTAATTGTCCCACAGGGCCGGAAGCCCTGCGGGCGCCACTGGGGCGTAGCACACGTGAGTGCGAGACCCAAGCTGGAAACATTTTCCTGCTTCCTGATGGGGACATCCGGGCCTGGGCTCAGGAGGTATGGTGATATCGGCTAATATCGCTCATCAGATCTGGTAACGGCTCTATTAGTAAAGATCTACTACACCTCTACCGGGGTAATAAATGTTAAATTCCCAAGTCAATACCCACCAGACCCATCTTTACTGGCGCGGTCACCTTTCTAGCAATTTCTATAGCAGAGTTACCTTGCCACATCGGTTAACGTTTGAGGGGGAAAAACCGGTTTACCTTGACTCCAGTACGAAGTCCCAAGAAAATCACGTACCTCGGGTTCTGTGGGGCCAACGCAATAGTACCAGGGACTTTAACATTCACTACCCCGACAGACGTGTAAAAACAAGGTCGCCTGAGCAGTCACGGCCTCGGTCTGATGTATCGGTCGAGATTAAATATATGTATGGTTAATCTTGTCCTTAACGGTACTTGATGTTACGCCTTCTCATTCACACTCTTTTTCACTTTATCCGACCATCGCCCCAACTCCGAACGTCCATTAGGCCTGTCTCCATTCTTTTGTAGCCTGCCACTTTCTGTCCTTGACACTACACCTGATTGCTCTTTCTGAAGTGAGGCAAACAACTTGCGCCATGCCTTCAGCAGTCGCGGTCGACGTCGCTACACCGGCGATGCCAACAGGCAAGATGTCGCCGCCACTTCTACTCCAGCCCACAAAGCTGGATGAACAAGCTTTGGAAACTGCCTCTCAGATACTTGGCGTCATCTCTCGCTACCGTCTGAGTCATAAGCCGACTCCAAAGTCTGATGAGGGTGACTTGAAGTTCCTCGCCCAGATTTACAGCAAGGTCAGAGCGGGCCGGCTAATCAACATGTGCCTACCCGCATTTCCTTTTAAGTCTCCAAATTCTACCACAAAAGTTCTTGGCCATCTTCCAGATAGGGCAGAAGAGGTCGCACTGGCTCACCTTAACGGATTGTGCGATGCGATCAAGAACATCTACCCTCCCGGGTCCGAGCTCACCATCATCTCCGATGGCCTTGTGTATAATGGTAAGAAATTTTTATCCACCATTAATTAGTTCATGCATACTGAATTCGTTACATTCAGATCTCCTCGGCGTTCCGGACAGAAATGTTTGGGCTTACGGAGAAGCCCTACGTACCATGAGCGCAGCGAAGGAGTTCAACAACATCAAGTTCAACCGTCTCAAGGATTTGGTGCACGTCGATGTGCCAGATGAGATGGACGAGATCACATACGTGACAAACGCCACAAACTTTCGCCTGGCCTTGCTGAATTCTTTCAGCAAACGTGACTACGACGTCAATCTGAAGATTGCCGATCATGAGGACACTTGTCTAACATATCGAGGATACCTCAAGTTCCTGGAAACCGACCTGCAAACCATTTATCCAATCAATGAAGAGAGATCCAAGAAGAAGTACAAGAAGGGGCTTGGTTACATTGCCAAGCAAATGTTATTCAGAGGCGATGTAAGCCCGCCCAGTCTTACTAGTCTGCGCTTGAGACACGGAGCTGACAACGATTTAGGCTTTTGCACGTGCAGTCAGAGAGACCTTCTCAGACCACATCCGACTATCAATCCACCCCTCGACGGGTGAATCAAAGATCTCAGTCAGCCCTCTGCCAACTGATACGTTCTACACAACACCATGGCATAGCACCGTAGCATTCAGACTCGATGGCACTGTTACCAGCGGGCTCCGATCTAATTTCGAGAGCGATCCCAAGCTGGAACTGATTTATGAGGATGGCCGACCAAGCTACTTCCGCGAGAAGTCCGAGCTGCTCACATGGGCAGAAGAGAAGGGCGGCATCACCTGCGAGCCAATTTACCCGGCTGGCATCATGATACGGCCCGCTCTCGGCCCTGGAAAGCTGGATATCCATGACATCGACTCGGCCAAGGTACGCGCGCTGTCGGAGATCAACTCACCCATAATCATGCGCGGTTTCTCCAAGACCACAGAAAGGGACCTGTTCGTGGCAAAATCACATGAGCTTGGCAAGCCACTGCCATGGAAGTTCGGGCTCGTGCTGGAAGTGAAGGATCGCGGCGCAGACACGAGGGGCCTCAACAATGTCCTCTCGGCTGAATGGATGCCATTCCACTACGATGGGCTGTTCAAGACCGAGAAGAGAACCAGAGAGGATGGAACGGAAGAGCTGGTCTCTACCCCACCACAGTAAGACTCACTGTCTCAAGTCCTGTCCCGGTCGATCTGCTGACATTCGCATCCCCAGATTCCAATTCTTCACAGGCGTGACAAGCTCCCCCAAAACAACAGGCTACACACTCTTCTCGAGCTCCACCCTCATTTTCAAGCACCTCCCGGAGGACCTTGACCTCGCCTACCTGCGCAAGCTGACCTGGGGCGTGAGCACCTCGTCCTTCGACGCGACCAAGCTGCGCGGGCTACCCCTGGTCGTCGACCACCCGACGACCGGCAAGCCGTGCCTGCGGTACCACGAGCCCTGGCCGCAGTCCAAGACGGCCTTCGACCCGACCTACGTGACCATCGAGGACGAGAACGGGCCCATCGCCAACAACGACGCCCTGTGCGCGGCGATCGACAGCCTCCTGCATGACCGCCGGGTGGCGTACTGGCACTCTTGGGAGAAGGGGGACCTGGTGGTCTCGGATAATATCTTGACGATGCACACGCGGAGTGACTTCACAGCCGGGTGTGACCGGGAGCTGTGGCGGATTCACTTTGACTAATTTTGGTGTCATTCGTGGGGCATGGAACAAGTTGTATAACAGGTAGCATTGAGCGGAATTGAATTTTTGAATTCTAGACATAGAAAGACCCGGTGTTATTGCGTCTCGACAATTTTTCATGCACCGCTGAGTGGTGATGACGGCCCTCACTTGGGTGACAACATTTACTCCAAGTGTAGTACTCAATATCACTCGCGCTTGTACGTGGCCCCCAGCCGTCAAATTTACTTTGACAACGACAATGAGAATATTGAACAGACTGCACAGTCTTTTTCGTGTCTCACAGCGAGGTTCGGGCTATTCCTTGCACATTTCTATCATGAGCTCGCAACCTGTTCCCTCGTCTGTTGCGCCCTTGACATGACGCCCGCACGTGAGACCCAAGATGAGCGGCTTGTGGACAGGCGGCTGACTGACAGTTTCGCAAGATGCTGAAGGAAGGATCCACACAAATCTTCCCTAGCCAAGAAGCACCAATATCCATTTCCCCATAGTGTCGTTAAAACAAAGCTTCGAAGGTACCGATCTCCGATGCAGGGCTCCCCTTCCCATGCAGAATCGCTCACAGCAACAGCAACAGACCAGGGGTCAATTAACCTTCCGCTACTGCCAAGAACAGTTCTCCAGTCAGCGTACAATTCCTGGCTGAAGGAAGCGGGCCACGCAAATCGCCTAGTCAGGACCCGTCTCCCCTCTATATACACACGGCTGTCACCTCTCGATGCCAAGCCCTCCGGCATGCAACAATGACCTCCAAATCGATTCTCATTACAGGCTGTAGCAAGGGCGGCATTGGCGATGCGCTGACCCGTGAGTTCAAGTCCGGAGGATGGCGCGTGTTTGCTGCGGGTCGCAACCCAGCGAAGCTGACACACCTCCACGATCTCGGCATCACGGTGCTTATATTGGATGTCACTGACTCGAAGTACATCACCATGGCGGCTGAGACTGTCCGCCAGGCCACTGACGGCCGTGGCCTGGACATACTTATCAATAACGCGGGCGTGAACCACCATATGCCGGTCGCGGACTGCACCGTCCAAGACATCCAACGCGTCTTTGAAACGAACGTTATCGGCGTCTTTGAGGTGACCCAGGCATTCCTACCGCTCCTTATCGAGGCGAAAGGGACGATAGCGAACATTGGATCTGTGAATGAGGTCTTCTTCCCCATTCCATGCATCCTGTAATGCCAGTAAGGCGGCGATCGCAGCCTTTTCCAACACGATACGGACTGAGCTTCTGCCATTTGGAGTCAAGGTTGTTCACGTTAAGACAGGGGCTGTATCAACCAACATGTTCACGTCCGAGCACGCTAACGACAAAATGCCACCCGGGAGCATATACTCACCCTGCAGGAGTAATTTCGATTCCCGCACATTCATGGAGGGCACAAAGTTTGCCACGCCAGAGGAGTCTGCAAAGAAGGTTGACGACGATCTGATGGGCAAGCCGGGTCCAGTACTCTGGAGGGGACCAATGGCAGGTACAGCGAGGCTCTTGAGCTACTTCGCGTGGGCTGGGATGGTGGTGAGTGTGATGACAGCTTAAGGGTCTGCAGCAAAAACGATAATATCTTTTGGCAGAACTCATTTTACTTGAAATGCTTTGGCTTGATTGCTTTGATGTCATTAAAATCAAAGTCGGCCTGAATCAAATCTCGGTACGGTGTTCCATTTCTTAACAAAGCCGTAAAAAAATATTAATCAGCATATCCAAACCACACTGGATAGCCAGAACGCAAAGAGCCGTCTCGAAATTCCTGCCGCGTCAATCATAGTCATTCGAACACTCTGTGCCATCGATCTATGCCCAAACGCAGCGAATCAATATGCTCGGTCCTCATGTTGTAGTCCGGCTCACCTGCGGACCCATTTTTCCCAAGTTGCCATCGAATCCAGCCATGTGGATGGAAAACTCGGCTTCTCCATCTGGACTTGTAGCGCGCTTCCGGTGCTGCCGCTTTGGCGGGGGAGACATGTCCAAGTCCATCGAAAGCTTTCTTTTGCGGCTCGACTTTCGACTCGAATTGCAGATTTCGCTCGACGTGCGTTTCGACTTGCTCCCGGAGTGGTGTCTCGGTCGGCGCTTCGAATGGTGGTGCGAATAATGTTTCGACTTGTGTGGCGTTGTTCGGCGTGACTTTCGGCTCGAATTCCCGGCTTTCGTTGTCTTGGTCTCCTTGCGATTGTTATCATCCTGATCGTTCCCGTTGTCGTGGTCGTCGACGTCGACGAAAGCCGCCCGGTACTGTTCTGCCACAGCACGGCCGATCCATTCGACCATTGGAGGTGGCACGGAGTTGCCGAGCAGCCTGACTTGAAGTACATCGCCGGTGCACTTGAGTTCGAAGCTGTCTGGGAATCCCTGAATTCTGCACCTCTCACGCGGGTGTAGCTTGCGGGCCACCGGGCCTTCGTCGTCGGCGCCCAGCGTGAGCACCCTCGGTTTTGTGTTTGAAGCTGTCAAGCAAGGGTGGTGCCCAAGGTCGTGATATAACTCGCCACCTCTTCCTGTGTGTGCATGCTTTATTGCTCCCAGATGCATAATGCCCGTGTGAGTTTGCCAGCCGTCCGGAATCTCGTCCATAATGTCCTTCCACGCTCGTCCGGGCGACAGGCTCTTCCTCCATTTGATGCGAATCTCTTCTTGTTTAAGCTTCTTAAAATACCTCAGATCCGTACAGTCCTCGGCGAGTAGTAATTCACGAATTGTCACTGGCTTACCAATTGGTGCCGGAGGAAACTTGAAGGGAACTCCATTCACGTCCTCCCGCACTGCAACGATAAAGCCACGTCTGCGATGCTGAGGCAGGCCAAATTTCGAAGCCAATAAAACGTCGTAGCAGCACACGTATCCAGCCTTTTTGAAAGCTTCGTCCAGATTTCTGTACCACGACCTGCCAGAATGAAAGAACATCTCCACGTTCTCCAGAAGAACAACAACCGGACGCTTCACTGCCGCGATCTTGACGACATATCCGCCCAGGTCGCCAAATATGGGGCATGTATCACCCAATCCCTTCCCCATCATAGCGTAGGGTTGGCATGGAAATCCCGCTGCGAGCACTGAAAATTTATAGTGAGCTACCAAATGCGGTGAAAAATGAGGAGCTCCGTTCCACGGAGCACTTTCTCCGCAGTGCATGTTTTTAAGTTATGAACCAGTCTCAGTCTCATCACATAAAAAGAAACCCCATCTATGTTCAATCGCGGCTGTCAGGAGGACTTACCGTGGTGGCGTGGAATGTTGCCCAATCGGCGGTGGTAAACATCTCGAATATCAGCGCACTCGACACGGTAGGTTGCATCCGGACTTCTGTTGCTCTTGTACGTTTCTAAAGCATGGACGTCGATATCATTTGCGTAGACACATTCGAAACCTGCAGCTTCGAGGCCAATGCGAAAGCCGCCGATGCCACAGAACAGGTCGACAAATGTGGGTGCCATGATCCGCGTTGTTCTTGCTCGTCTGGGAGGCGGCGGGTGGAGTCCAGTGCTGGCGATGAGACTCGAACATAACATGTGTGTTCAAGCACGTCTTTAATGTGAGACGGACATAAGTTGACGAACTTTCTCTCTTTAACTGTCGCCAGCGTCGTACGCACTCGGTTATCTCAGGCTCAAAATCATGGATTTGCTTGAAACAGAAATTCCCCAAACCGTTCATTGTTTGCAGGTTTCTATAGGTCTTTCAAGATTTATCTGGCTCGATTATCTCCTAACAAGGAAATGAGGCAGACCTTGGCTGCGATTCCAGCAACGGAAGCCTGCGCTTATTACTCCAATGTCTTGCATGTCACAATCAATGACTGCAAAGCCTGAATCAAGACGTGGGGCACTGTATTCGAGATGCATACCAAGTCAATTGACGAATCAGTTGTCGATGAAGCAATGCAGGCACTTCGAACTGTCTATTGGTCCCTGTCAAGGCCATGTATCACATCAACTCCTGAAAGAAGAAAAAAAAACAGCTGCAGAATTTCCTAACGCTATTGTAAACTCTTCATTCCTTGACAGCCACGAAATTCAGGATCCAGCATTCGGGCAAGCTACGGAGAATAATTGACGAGAAGCACCACTTTACCGAAAGGAACTGCATCTACCGCGTGACAGCCAATGCAAAATCATAGGATATTTATTACCTCTGGTTTGTCACCCAAGACTCGGCTAAGATTCATGGTTGAGAACGGTGGACACAGGGCTACCACAGATCCACACACCTGTAGTGGGGTGGCTTTTAAATAGAAATGGGGCACGGCCGGCGGAATGTCCACCACAACAAGCGAGAGCCAATGATAAGAATCTGAGGCACCAGGAGTAGGCCTGATTATTGGTACCATGACGATATTTTTGGTGATCGTAGTGGATTCCTCACCAGACATGGTGCCGCACGAGCATTCAATCCCACACCTAATCTGATCTGAGTGAGTGACACAGCATCCAATTGGAAACAACAACAGGGCTACTAGGAAAATGTCTCACGCATATTCAAGATACCTCATATTTTGTAGTTGAGGCTCCATACATCTCAGTGTCTCTGATGTCAATCTCAATGTTACTGTGTATGATCACGATGTTCCCACATCTCAGGCCCAAGTAGGTCGCTGAAAATGGAGCAAGCTCCCACAGTAGCCATCATCTTGACCAGCCGAGGTCCAAGATTCGAGCCGGCCAGGTTGCAGTTTGCAACAACGAGTGGCCGCCGAGCTGGCCATATATTGAGGCACTGCAGTGTCTCGCGTTGTCAAGATCAAAAATCTTTCGATCGCTGCCTGCTGTATTTAAAGGCCATGATCCTGCTGTCTTGGCTCACTTTTCCCATAGCAAACCACCCGTATCCTAGGTCAAAACTCGAAAGCATCAACACTCCAGACTTTTTTGAAACCTGCTAATACCACACCCTGCGGCTCATCTTCTTCTCTCACACAAGTCAATCAGCTCAAGGGGAACCAAGATGCCCTTTTCCTCTTTAAAGAACGGGCCAGCTGTCACAAAATCAGATACCAGCGCAGACATGCTCTCGGGAGGCATATGCAACACAACAGAAAGAGGCAGAAGCCCTAGGTTGCAAATAAACCCTGTTGAGGAGAACTGTATCTGTCCAGGACACCTCGCAGCGCAAGCAGCCAGCCAGAGTCCCACATCCGCTGTCGACAGGAGGGTCAAGCTGGTTCAAGGGTCCACCGTTACCGGATCCATGTTTCGGACATTGCATCCTATCTTGGAGGACATTGAAACTCCTATACAGGCTCATACGTCTCTCACGCACAAATCCGCTTTCTTGGCTCCTCCCCCATCCGATATCAGCAAAGTCTCACCTTATTCAGACTCGGCACACTGTCCGCCCCGACCCTGAACAGTCAAGAAGATTTGACTGGTCAACCATGGAATCAAATTTTTGTCCCTCTTGGAAAGGGTTCATTTAGCGGTTGGATCAAATAATGTGACGGCGCACTGTTATTAGGAGAGCGACCAATGCAAGCTAGAGCCCGCCCGGTGTGTGGGGGGGGGGGGGGTTAGTCTTATTCTTATTAAGCCACGAATCTTGGTGTAAGGGTAATGATGGTTCAATTAGCGGATTCACATTTGTGCATTCTTTCAACAATGATGGCAGACCTTTTGGCATTTGACATCTCCACTGGTAAATGTGTTGCAATTGTGTCTTCTGCAATGATTACTTCCGGAAGGACCGTTTTCGAGAAGAGCCCTGCATCAATAGAAGCACTGCGGTAATTTTCAGGAGATGGTGTTGCTTATGATAAATAGCACTGAATATTACGGTGAAGACGCTTACTATAGCGTATCCCCTTTTGGAATCCAGGCGGTCTGCTTCTCATTGCTTCGTCCACCAAGTGACGCAAGGTTGGCTGTTGGCCGACCAAAAGAAGCATTATCGACCATAAATAAATCATTGATTGACTGAATTATCATTAGAAAAACGGTCAAGACGGCAAATCTTATCCAGGTACGTAGTAGTAGCTACCACATCTGACTTCGTGCTCTCCTTCGAATGCAACCCGAACCTCCCATCTTTCCTGGCTTAAATATTCGTCGGAGACTGTCTTATAAGGTATCGCAACAGCGCCCTGCGGAAGGGCGCAGAAAGGGAATTGTGGCTGCAAAACACAATTTGCCAAACTTTGCACCAATGCGCAAAATGTAACCGGGACAGATTGCAGAAACAAAAGCAGGCGGCTCATGTTGTCCGGCTTTGCAAGTCGAACCACCTGAGCGAGTTCCATGCCAAAGAAGTAATTCTCATCTGTGTTAAAGGGGATGTCAAATGGAGTGGCAAGGAATGTGATATTGGCCCCGTATCCCATGCACAGAAAGCGTTCCAAAATCAAAAACTCATCAGAAAGTTCAAGCTCCAAAGGGTTGTCTGAGACATCGCTGCCCATTATTGACACTTTAGTAGCGAGATTAAAACAAAATAACAGCCACAGAGGAATACGTTCTGGAAGTTCATCTGTTGTAGAGCTGTAGACTTCGACCAGAGAGTTTGGATCCGCTCCATGGTCCACTAGCTTTTCGAAAAGCTCGTAGTTTGGACAAGGCCCAGCAACACAAATCAACAACGCGAGGCAAAAGTCCTCTCGGTCGAGCTGTTGAGTCCTGTCGCTGAGGATCCGAGCGACATAATCGATTTGTTGACCGCCCACGGCAAGGTGAAAAAGTGGAAAGGTTTTCCATCTGAACCAATAGACGATATGCGCGCCCTCCAGGAAACGACGGCCAAGCTCGAATCGCTGCCATTTTTCGCGCACGGACCCATCGGTGATACTGTCGCCAGTGAGAAAAGCACGTCTAAATTCCATTAGCTCGTGTAGCTTCTCCATCAATCTGTATGTTATTTGGTGGACTGGATCCCGGCTATGTGGCTGCCATTGGGCTGGTCTAGGAAAAAATGCCGAAAAATTGTCGGTGGGCCGTGAAGCCTCGATACTCATCTGAAGTATGAGGCTAAGTCGGAGGTCCAGGTGGAAAACATAATCATCTGGTGCAGGTACGGATCCAACTAAGTCCAGCTTCGACTCAATGAACTCTTGCGCAGATCTATGGATAAAATCGCAGCGGTTCCTTGAGTGCAGAATGCCAGCATACTCCCTGGGAGTCAACTTGATAATTTCGACGAAATGCTTTGTGTACTGTACCAGTTGACCGCGGACTTTGGCCAGGCGAGCATTCAGGTCACCCGCCGGTAGCACTTGAATGGGTTTCTTGTATGGGAACTCGTCGTCAAATAAAGCGTCTTCTAGCCAGGAAAATTTAATGGGATCGAATGGTCTCCAATCTCCTTTCTGGGAAAACATGAGTAGGTCGTAGATGATTTGCAGCATCAGCTGCTGGTGCGCGTCGTGGCGTAGACCTTCCCACATTCCGTTGAAGAGGTCTTCGATGCCAGAAGGTAGCGTCTGAATTGTGCTTTTCATGGCGCTCAAGGATTTGGCATGGATAATATCATCTTCGATGTTCTTTCCAACGAGCACCGCCCATAGGATAACGCCCTCGGACTGGTTCGAGATGTTGTCGACCAATTCTTGGAAAACGGATATTCGCAGAGCAAAAAACGGATAGTGCAGAGCAAGTCTGCTGACTAAGCCGCTACAGCCAATCAGAGCACACCATTCAACGGCACCAGACCACCCACACGGTGTAAATTACAGTAACTAATAATTATAGCCCCCAATAGCCTTAACTCTCCAACTTAACTTAACAACCCTCTATTAACCACAACTTAAATTAATTAAACACTTAGTTAGATCAATCAATTAGCTATTAAAGACTATCTCCATCTAGTTATATCTTATATTTTTAACACTATAGTAATATTATAGGCTAATAGAGGGACTTATAAAGTAAGTAAAATACCAGTCTTAGAAGCAATAAGTACCAGAAATAGCCTTATAAGTATCTTTATCCTTAAGCATAAAGCCGGTAGCCAAAAAATAGTATATAGGTAGAAGAGGGACCGTAAACTAGTTACTACGGGTAGATCTAAGGGCCAGCAATATTATTACCGGTAGTAACAATAAGGGCGAGATTAAGGGTAAGATTAAGGTCTTAGGGGCTTAAAATAAGGCTGGAAATACTATCTCTTTAGCTAATTGGGTATAAAATATATATAGTAATAGCTTTAGTATAAAGTAAAGGTAATATATAATAAGAATATACGGTTATAATAGCCAGTATAGTAAAAAAAGAGGTATACTATATAAATTTGGTAAGTATATAATTTTATTTATACTGTGTGGGTTATATACCTCTATACTATCTGTTTTTTGCTCTGCGAATATCCGTTTTCAATTCTTGAATGTCATCTTCTGTGAGATCGCTGAATTGCCTTACGCCTTCGAATCTCTTGTTCAGAATCTTTTCAATATCGTCTTTCGTCAGGTCTTGTAGATCGATCGTTCGATGAGGTTGATTGAAGACAATGTTGAACTCCGCGTTTGGTCGTCCCGAGCAGATGATCTTGATGTCCTCCGACTGAGCCCATTCATTCAAGATTCGAGTGAATTTCAATCGATCGCCACTATCTCCCTCTAACTCGTCCAATCCATCAATTGAGACGCATATTCTGAACCTTTCATGTTGTTTGAAAGAAACAAGTAATTCCCAGGCTTCCTGTAATGTCCGGAGGCGAAATGAGGATCTGTAAGAGTCGTCCGGATGCTTTCGGCTCAACCGTTCGGGAAATAGAATATGCGTTAAATCAGGACATTGACAGAGGAGCTCGAAAAAGACTGTCCTGTAGAAGCCTTCCAGAGATCTCTGCAACGGGGTCCCATGAAGCAGGAACATTGCGGACACGCGTACTAATTTCTTCTGGCCGGCCCATTTTCGAAGTTTTCGATCCACTTCTCGTTTGCCGCGGCCCCCAGTCAGATATTTCATCAGTGTAGACTTTCCAGATCCAGGCTTCCCACGCAAGGAAAAAAATCCCGTCGCCATGTTCAAGAAACCCGGACATCTTCGCGGCGCTCCTCTGACGCAGTTTCTCGTACCACTGGTTGGATTCTCGAGGATCTCCATAATCCGAGGTTTGTGCTGGCTCATTTGTGTGTGAATATGCGCTTCCATCTGCGAGCAACCAGTCAAACGTCTCATCCGTAGCATCTGCGATGCTATCCACACGCTTGTACATATCGTCAAAATACAGGTGACGGAGAACTGAGTTGTCATCGGTGAGCGCCTCAGCCTTCTGTTTTAAGTCACGCAGTCCGGTGGACGTGGCGTCTTGAGTTAGCTGAATTCCGTTCTGCACGGCCAAAGACTTTTCACTGGGTTTTTGCACTCAGCCGAAGCCAGATTTCGAATTTTTCAGGGGAGATCGTACAACAGAATGAGATTTAGTCTGAAGATCATTTGTTCTCGATATTGACCCAGACGCTTCTCTATCTCTCTCACTTCTTTCTCTTTGATTAGGCTTCGCAGCATGACGTTCAGGCTTTGCAGGCCGGAACATCTCTTTGCGGTGAGCTTCTGGACAGGGTTGAAATTAGTCAGACTAAGTTTAGTCCTTAGCCCTGACTAAGACTAATGTAGTTAGTCAGTAGCCCTGACTAAAACTAAGCATTTAGTCCTTAGCTCTGACTAAGACTAACTTAGTTAGCCCTCAGAGCTGACTAAAGACTAAAGACTAAGTTTTTTCCTCAAAAAGTTGACATAAGTGGGGATCGAACTCAAGAATTTTCCAAATATAGTACCTATAGTGGAACCACTACACTATAGACCCACATACTTTAGTCTTTTTAGTCCGGACTAAAAAGACTAAGAAACTAAGGAATAATTTTACAACCCTGCTTCTGGAGGATAGCGGCAAGGTTGCTGGACAATTCGCGGCATTGACCTTCGAGGTTGAGCAAGGCTTTCTCATGATCATTCTGGCCAGGGATTTCCCTGTGCATTTTCTCGGTGACGGCTTGCAGGTCTTGCAGCACGTTGCCGATGTGAACATTTTCCTCTGTTGCACCTGTGGTCGAGCTGTGGATGTCATACGTTCCCCGCACGATGGTCCAGGAGAAGGCAACGAAGGTGATAATGCTGGACACAAGCCCAGCGACATCCATCTTGTCTAGATGATGGAGGATGACGGCAGTTAGAAGGTGCTTGTCAATTATGGTGCACTTAACCTCGCACTATTCAGAAGTAGGACTGCTGAGAAGAAGATGGAGTGGTCGATGTCGCTTCTTGGATGGTCTGTGCCGGCATGCATTGTTGCCTAAGGCTCCTGCCAGGCTCTAGAAAGAGCGGTTGTTTGCTGTGATATGCTGTATAACAGTCCACAGGGCGCGTAATCGAGGCCGAAACAATGTGTTCGTTGTACAGCGAAACACTTGTGCTCCACTGTCATATTTGGCGTGTACAGTCCGCAACGGGGACGGTAAGCGTTACTGAGCCAATACAAATCCACGCGTATTTCTGGCTAGCCGATTCGAAATCAGAACATACTTTGAACAGCCTTCATTATCAAAATTACACAAGTCGCCGGAAAGGACTGAGCATAGATCAAGATGCCGTCATATTTTCATCTGAATGCGCGCAGGGATACACGATAGCAGAGGCTGCAAAGGAGGGCCCAGGCGGAACAGTTGCGATGAGGGATAGCTGCGACAAATTCCATACCAATTCAAATTTGAAAGATCCAGTACATGATTTAAGTCGTAGCAATCGACTTTCTTCGACTTTGTCACGTATTGATGCCCATAGTGCCCTGCAGGAATACAAGGTTCGGCCTTTCCACAGGATAGACAGCAACAGTTCAAGCATCGATGGGCTTGAAGACTCCGGTATGCAACAAATTGAGTGAAGATGATGAGACTGACGATGAAGAGCGATGTGCCAATACAATGTTTTGGAAGTTGTTTCATTTTCAAACCGCATACATGATATGTTCTACAAGAGCAATAGGCGGTTCCTTCACACTGTGTTAAGTGCTGAACATTTACTTGGAGTGGGATCTGTTAGCCCAGGAATCCTTGTCGAGGTTATTCCGGTACCCTAGGGTATGCTGCGTTGGATCAATTAGTCGCCTGCAGATGTACAGCAACAAATGCAAGTCGACTGTTCTTAATAAAGCGGTTTACAAGATTCCGCAAAGCAACTGCAAGATCTTTTTAGACGACCGGTTGGTAATCGGCCTCTCGAGCCCTCTAATGTGGTCCCATTTTAGGCTCGGAAGTCTTCGCGAAACACACATCGGGACACCGGTGGTAAACATGCACGGCCTTTCGTCGGATGTCGTCGAATCAAGCGTCGGATACGGTCGCAGAGCCAGCTGGTTTCCCTCTCTTTTAAGCTTCTTAACTAATTGTGTAGTCTTGGCAAAGTGCCAGCTGTGGCTTGATAGTGGCAGGCGAGAACCGACCCAAGGGCGTTTCAAACACTGTTCTAGCGCGATGCCATCCCATTCCGAGCATCCATGCCCACGAGGCTCGCGGCGCTAGCTACTGTGTAGCTCGTCCACAATGGGCGGAATCACCTTCAGCTCGGACGGGGCTAAAGTCGAGATACGAGAGGGACCCCCTGTTTTTGTCGAGTGAGCTCTGCCCACGGCCCTTGTTTGAGCTATAGTCGCTTTTAAGTCTGTGCTGGCTAATGCAGGAACATAATAGTTCACCATTTTGAACCGCGCACTCGGGTCATGGCCTGGTACAGCCTGAGCTCCCTACCAGCTAGCTACGCTGTAGCTCCGCCCACCTCCCGGATGAAATTTATGGGAGCGGAGATTCGGACCCTCCCAACAGACTGGGCATGGCAGGCTGGGTATAAAGTTGATGGCTGCTGTCGATCATTACTTGCGTTGTTACTGGGACTTCAACCACCACTCGTTGCTACGGCTAGCAATTACATTCGTTGTTTACTCTGCTTCATTCATTTCCAGGTTCCACTCTTTTGAGCCCCCAGTCTCTCGTTAGTACTAGACAAGCCAGCAACCATACCTAGATACAGACGATCTTTCAGATACGACACATTCTTTCCAGCAACAATGCATACCAAGGCCAGCCTGGCACTCGTTGCCTCCATCATGGCAGGCCTGAGCAACTCAGCCGCCGTCGGAGTGGACCCTCGAGCAGTAACCTGCGCAAATGATCTGCTTGCCCGGCTCATGTCGGCTCTCCCGGTCTACGCCGCTCCGTTTTGCAAGGCTGCCGTGAACATCTCACCCAAGACACCAACTGCCACCATCACAGTCGCACCTACGGTGTAAGTGCCCGCTTCCTGGCTGGTGTCATCCGACCTGTACTAATATCATTCTTTCCCACAGCACCGTCGGAGCCACAGCATACTCGACAGTCTACGTCACGGACAAGACACAGACCACCACCGTCGTCGTGCCCGGGAAGCGCGACGTCCTCCACTACCGCAGCGAACACGTCCACGAGCTGGACGAGCGCGCCACCCTCGAGGACCGGGCGCTCCTCGACTTCGCAGTCTTCGCCTCCGCGGCCAAGGTCGGCCTCGCCGTCCCAGCCGTGTCCGCCGCGTGCTCCTGCTTCTCGTCCGCCTACACGGCGCCGGCGGTCACCACCACCGTCCAGGGCAAGACGGCGGTGACGGTGTCCACGGCCAAGGTCACGGTGCCCACCACCGTGACCGTCAAGGGGGTCACCGTCACGTCTACCAGCAAGGGGCTGGTGGTCAGCACGACCGCCTCCACCACTACGAGCAAGCCGAGTACGCCGAGCACCACGCCCGCGCTGCCGTCTACTTCGACGACCTCGGCCTCGTCGTCTGTCATCACGTCCGTGAAGAGCGTGAGCTCGTCGTTTGTGCCCGTCACCACCATCACCAACAGCGCGGATCTGTCCAGCATCAACTCCATTTTGTCATCTGTTATGTCTAGCATCTCATCGTCGTTGAGCACTTCTGCTACTCCGTCGGTCGGCAGTTCTAGCTCTTCGACCCTGGCAGCAAGCTCATCCGGCCCCACGAGCTCCGTCGTGCCCAGCTCGTCCCAGGTGTCTAGTTCTCTTGCGCAGACTTCTTCTCAGAGTTCTTCCCAGACCTCCAGCGTCGTGTCCTCGCCGTCGCTCTCGGCTGCCAGCACCACCACGCCGGCGTCGTCTTCTTCCAGTGATGCTAGCTCTCTGTCATCATCCACCGTTCCAAGCCTCTCGTCCACCCTTCCCAGTCTTTCTTCCACCGCATCCAGCCTCTCATCCACCACTCCTAGCCTCTCGTCTACTGCCTCCAGCCTGTCATCTACCGTTCCTAGCCTCTCATCCACCCTCTCCAGCACATCATCCGACACCCTCTCAACATCAAGCACCCTCCCAACAAGCACCTCAGCCCCAACCCAATCAACAACAACCTTCTCCCCAAGCCCAAGCTCCACCGACCTCCCAACAAGCAGCTCATCCAGCTCCTCCTCCGCCCTGCCGACCTCGAGCACCACCCCGGCCACCAAGGGCCACGTGTGCGGCGTGGACCTAAAACCCTTCGACGCCGCCGTGCCGCAGTCGGCCGACGCCTTCAACGGGTGCAACCCAGACTCGGCAACCCACTGGAGCGCGTGCCACAAGGGCGTCAACGGCACGGCCATCTGCAGCTCGTGCGGCAAGTGCGGGTCCAACAAGGCCGTCTGCACGTCCGACTCGCAGTGCGCCGCCGGCGAGGCGTGTCTTGTCGGGACGGCGTGCAACGGGGGCGCTGCGATGTGCATTCCTATTAATGACAACTGCTATGCGACTACTAAGCGGAGTGTTCAAGTTTCTTTGTATTGAGGCGAGGGTTTGAGAGATGGAGAATAAACGTATGGTCAATGTAATGTGAACAACGGGAAGTATGATTGATGAAGTACTACCAAAAGCGACCCTGTAAATAGATCTAATGTGTAATCAGACCTTCTGTATCCGCAAACCTGTCTTGCCCAGTGCAGCCCATATCTGTGCGCTAACCTCTCTCTACTTCTGTGTAAGTTTGTGATATGTAGTCTTTCTACAGATCTGAGTCCGAATCCGAATTCAACGCCTGGCCCCATCCAAAGGGCCACATCAACTTGGAGAAAACCCACATAAACACCCCTAGAATTCGATAAATGATCGCCAGCCAAAGAAGAATAACGTTATGGACGAAATACCCCGAAGCGTTCCACACATCCCTCCCCGCACCCCTGGGATCCGTCCGCGCCTTTTTAGTAACGGCCAGGGCCCAGTTGAAGTCGGCTATGGCGTCGTTGACACCGGCCTGAATGAGCGATGCCTTGCGGGGCGGTTGCTTTACCTCAGGCCAGGCGCCAGGGAAGTCGGCCGGGCCCTTGTGCTTGCCCTCGAAATCACGGAGGGTCAGGTTGTGGTCCTCGTGCTGGCGCTCGCGAACGCTCTCCTTGGTGAGCTTGCCGCGGATGCGGGCCTGCTCCTCTGCGGGTGTGGTCTCCCACCAGGCCTTGACCGTGTCGAACATGTACTGCTGTATCGGGGTCTTGTTGTCGGGAAAGGACGGGTGGTGCAGCACGGAGAGGATCTTGTCGATGACGAGCTCTGCGTCGATGTCTGGGTCGTCCCAGCATCTCACAATCTGCTGTGTGGCCCAGTTCGTTGTCACTGTCGCAACAAGACCAGCGGGCTGGTTCAGGATGTTGCCGAAGTGGTCCTTGGAGAGGTCCGAGTGGCTCGGGTCGGACGAGGAGTTGCCATCCTTGAACACCTTTGCCGAGTCGCACTTGGCGGCCTCCTCGTCAACGCGGTCCCGGGCTGCTTTGACAGCGTTACGTAATTCCATGACAGAGGACTCGATCATCACCGACAGGTACCTGAATACAAGCTGGTTGGTATACTCGCCCAGCTGGCCATGGGAGTAGTCCTGTGTTGACTCCTCTTCATCTTCCTGGCCAGCTTGTAAGTACTTGGAGACGGCGTCGTGAAGATAGATGACGGGCTCGATCGTCTTCCACAGAAAGTTTGCATCGGGTAGGTCGCTAGGTGACGGAGGCGTCTTGTCAGTTGGCGCGTGCCTCTTGAAGATCTCCTGCACGGTCTGCAGTTGTCGTAAAAGTGGGTCGATCTCTGGTCGGATCTTGCTCAATCTTCCAATGCCAGTCTTAATAAGCTGGAAGAGCTGATCAAAGGCCAACCCGCCGCGGTTGAGTTTCTGCGTCATTATTGTTAGCATGACTACATAGTTATTCTTAAACACTGATGGAGGTCTACTCACACTCGCAAGCTCTCCCAGGGAGCCCTTGGACTGCAGAACTGCCTTGTCATCGGCTTCTCCCAGCAATGAGTGGAAGATGTCCAACATGCCGAAAGTGCCAGTAGTGAGAGGTGCAACCACCTTTCCCGCTCTGGAGCCGTCGGGTATGGTGACCCGGCATGCGTCTCCGACAAAGGGGAAGATGCTTTCTTCGCCGAGCTCATGCAGACACAGCTCAACAAAGTTGCTGTGTGCAGCGAAATCCTCTAAAGTGTGCAAGGCAGCACCAAGTCGACGGAACGAGTCCTTCCTCGCTTCTGTCTCATGCTGGGCACGGCCCTTCCGCCCCAACTCGATGCAATCAAGAAGTTGCTCACGGAGATAATCAACCGACGTTGCCCATCCGTTCCCCGAGTTCGCGATGTAGTTCTTCATACCCGTCTCGGGGTCGATCTCCAGCTCCCTCGGATCCACCGGACCACGCAGGCGCGCGTCGATTTTCTTTGCGTCTTCCGGGTAGCCGCAAGGGTTGTCAATATGCTCGACATGTGTGTAGCAGCCGAGGCGATCTCGCGTAACGTCGAACTCATCGGTGGCAAAGCCAAACTCCATGAAGGCCATAACAGAGACGATGGCACGCAGGATGGGCTCGGGAACATTCTCGAGACATGTTGTGTCGATCACCTGTGAGAAGTCGCGCAGCCAGTTGCCGAAGTAGATCTGCTTGCGCTGCAGCTTGGTGAACCTGTAGCCGGTGATAAAGCTGGTCGGTAGGAACTTGAGCACCTCGGCCAGGTCGCCGTGCCGCCAGACATAGCCCTTGAACTCGCTACCTGGGGGCACCTCGCCAGCGCCAAATGCTGCAACTGGGCTGGCGAGGACCAGGCAGACGAGGAAGAGGAGGAGTAGAGAAGTTGTCGAGGGCATCGTGCTATCGGTTGAGATCCATAATTTCCTGTTTGCTGTTGTTGATGTTATCTGTTTGCATGCGTACGGTTTTCTGTCTGTGCGTCGATGCGCATGTGAGTGAATGAGATTTATGCCTTGACCAGTATGCAAGTGACTGACTGACTGACCAGTCTGATGACGTCTAGCCTCGGCCCCTTCTTTGCCTGACAGGGTTCAGCATCTTAGTCACGGAATGTTGGGAGAACACCGATGTCCCGGAGCTTTGTCTCCGACTAGCGTGGATGTGTGCCACAATGTGGCGTCATGTGGCGCAACGAGAGTTTTCCAACTTCAGGTCATCAATACAACACAGTCAAAACATGCCTCTCATTCATTCATCATCGTCATTATCATGGAGCATAACACACGTTCTTGGATAAACTCGACAACTATCACAAGTCTTACTACTTTCCTGACATCTCATCCGTGGTCATCAGACAATCGACAGCAGTCCCTCCTGATGCAATCTCCAGTGAACAGCCTGGCGGCGGCCTCCACGATGCATCACAACATCTCGTGGGAGTACCTCCCGCAATCTAGCCTCTTGCGAGATAATCCACAGTGGGATTATCTCCCATGAGAAAACCTCCTGTAGGACAAACTTCCATAATGCCATCTCCTGATGGACGAACTCCCGTGAGACAGTCCTGATGGATGTCGTCTTCAAGACGACCAACCATGCCTATTCCATCTCGCCCTGATGGGCTCGTATTGGCTTGGCGATGGAGAAGAGATTGACGCACTCGTGGAAAAAGACATTCTTCTCTTGTCTCCATCATGGAGAGAAATGATTCTCAAATGAACGGACACCGCGGAACACGTTCATTGAAATGCCCATCTAGGCCGTTGATGTAGGTCGTCGTGACCTCTGGATCCAGTGCGCAAGCCGCAGGCATCATGGGGGTTGATGTTTTTCTGTCTTGGTCGAGCTCTCGGGGCTGATGGTTGTGTCGGCGCAGAACATTGAAGCATTGGTCTTGGGTTCAAATGTTCGTCCGCCGGTCTTGACTTCGCGTTCTTGAAAGGCTTTTCGTTGCGTCTCTGCGCTTTATGTCCGGCCTTTCGCTTTGCGTCTTCGGCCCTTGGGAAGCTGTCCGCTTGTCCATGAGGTGGCAGTCGGCTTCGTTTCAGGCGTTTTGGTTGACTCAGTCTTTTTGAGAGTCGCCGGGGCGTTCATCACCGACTTCGCTGACAGTGGGAGAAAGGGCAACGGCATTTGAGTGCGTGAGCTAGAAGTGTGCTTCGATGACGTCGTGACATTCGCGCATCTGTCGGCTCTTCGGTTCTCCTGCTTCTTCTTAAGACTCTTGCCTGTTATTTTCTTTGGCGAAGCAGCAGGCTGCCCTTGTACCTTGGTGGTTTGATTGGAGCAGGCAGCACAGGATGCCAGTCGCTCAATCTCATGCGTCAAGTCCGATTTCCTTGCTTCGACCCATCTGTTTTGCTTTGAGTTGCAGTATCCTAAGCCACTGGCCATTGCGCGACCAGCCAACTTGTCAGCAAGCCTTAACTGCGGTATTTTGTTGCGCGGGCACCAATGCAGCTCCACGGTAACCTTTATCCCATGACTCTGCAACTGCTGGATCTCCATTTTGATCCTTTTGATCAATTTTGACGGTACCGTCCGCTCAGTTTTCTTTCTCATGGGATATTTCTTGGCGATGTGGCGAAGAATAGAGTCGCAGTCGGTTGTCTCCCTCACCGTGATGGTGCAGTTCCGTGCCTTCAGCACATTGAGGTCACGTTTTATCGTCTCGTTAGCTGTGTGGAGGCCCTCCAACACGCCCACGCCCTCCATCATCATGTTTCCAGTAGAGCGCGAGTATGGCCAGGCTTGTTCGACAAAGTCTCCATTTAGACCTTTGGGCTGCTTGGGAGCCCTTTTCTTGGGAATCCATGGCCGCCTGTGCACCAAACCTACACCTCCCTTATCCTCCTTGTGGCTTCCGTCGCTAAAAAGACAGAAACGAGTGTCGCTGGTGGTCGAGATAGGGGAGGCAGCATCTCTGGCAGCCTTGATTGCTTCACTCGCTTTCTGAATGACTACCTTGCCCACCTCGAGTCTTCCAATGAGTATCGGGAGCTTCTTCATCTTTCCCGAGTTAGTTGCAGGTTGTCTTCGATCTCAGGGCTCGACTGCGCAGGGGTGGTCGTCGTCATTGGCGAAGGTTGTTCGAAGGTTGTTCATGGCAGGATGTGTCAATAGTCCCCCCTCTGCAAGGGCGAAAGAAAACATGGACTTGAGGTGCCCAGGGGGTTTTCCCAAGGCTGAATAGGCAAGATCTGGCTACTATACAGGGAAACCAAGCAGGGCGGGCGCAGTTCGGTGTTCATGATGCACATACACCTTGTCTTCGTGTTCACGCTTTCTCGTGCTCTGCTGTTTTCATTCGGCTATTTTTCTTTCTCTTTTATCATTCCCTCTTTTTGCAGATTGTTTTCTTGTTTATGTTGAAAAGTGTCATGGAAGCCCACGATCATTCCAAGGTTCAATGTTGGAAGCGGCTCCGTTTGCGACCACTGGGCAAAGACACGAAACCGTGACAAGTCATATCCGCATCAAAGAGAAACCGAACTCCTATTTTGAAAAATCACTGGCACAGTATGTGGCAGAAGATGAAGACAATCGAAAAAATAGGACACATTGCGGTCCCAACAAGGTAGTTCGGCGGGGAGCGAAGATTCTCTTCAATGTTAGATTCATCGTGCGCACACCCCTCGGAAATTCAGCTCTCTCATAGCCTGGCATTGCTCTAAGTTGGAATCCAAGAACTGCTTTGACATGATATACCAGATGGTTTGAATGGGCGTGAGAAGTCAATCATCTTGTCTACCGTAGTCATATCGGCATGAATAAGCGACAGTCGGGACTAGGGCGCTGTGAGTACTTGTCATTGGATGGAAAGCGCTGGTCGTTTAGTATAGATTAAAACTGTGGGCTGTTTGAAAGAATTCAGAAAAGATGGAGGGCGTCGTGCTTCGAAGTGTTCAATGCTCGCTAATTGGTCTGCTGCGAGATTGGGAGGCTGGGGCCTGGTGCTCAGGCCAGGCCACAACCTCGACACCTGCTTGACATACTTGCAAACGAGACACACCGAGCAGTCACTAGTTACATAAATATGCGCACCAGGCAGTTTATTACAGCCGTTTGGTGTAGTTGAACACTTCTGCGTACCGCTGGCGGGTATCCATTGGCTAGTCGTCCCACATGGGCCCCGTTCGAACAGACTACGGCCTCGCTCTGAGTTCAACTGCTACCCTCCGCAAATTCTTTTTTCTTTTTTTGGTCACCTGTGCCGTTAACTCGCGACTCGTCCCTTTCATCAACTCGCCTGTAGTTGGACTCCCCTCACTCAGCTCGGCGTGGCTATTGTTCTTGAGCTTACTGGGAGACGCTAAGTTTCTCCTTTTTGAGCACTGATAGACGCTGGACAAGTTGTTTGCAGGCAATTCTTACACATTTAGCTCCACCTAGCTTGTTACAGAGCTCAACTAACAGTCAAGTTCAAACTTACGCCAATGTCCTCATCACTGCCGTTTCTGCTGTTGCCGCAGATGGCTTCAGGTAGCTCACGGGGACAGCCAATAGGTAATTGAGTACAGGACAGGCTTCTCTCATCCTTTTCCCCACCCTTAGGCCCGAATGCATCTCGCCTTTCGTCCTCATCCAGACGTCCTTGCGTGTTTAACGCCGCTAGTGAGTGAGAACGTTAAGAAAACAGGGCCAACCCTTAGACGCTCGAAATTCAACCATGTCTTTCCATTTTCGACATGCACCAATGCTTTTACTCTGTCCAATAAGCGTCAGCATTCCACCCACTCCGTTTTATTTCGGTCCCGACCCTGACCAATTTCCACCAAACGAGCTATCTTTCCCGGTGCTAGAACATCACTAATCTTTGAAGAGCTCCTTCATGTGAGTCGAATTCACTTCTACTCCGAGAGTTTTGAAATCACTACCACATACTACTCGTTATTGGAATTGTTCTTGTTCCACTGTTTTCTTCATCAAACTCCGGAGAATATCTGCAAGCGATGTTCTCCCCTCCAATCCACATCCTTATCATGGCTTGAACCATTTCAAAGCCTTTTAATCATGTGCTCGGACGTCAAACAGAGCACGTTCACTGCAAGCGAGTCACGTCATAACATCGTATGACGATCAACCTCAGTGTGTGGCAAGGGGAATATGCCTGGGAGACATACTAGTAGCTCCTGATTGCATCTAAAAATCGTGCATCGAGAAGACCGCCTTCGCAGCGTGATTCTACTGTTATTCCTGCACTATTTTCACTGGCAATTGGACTTGCTCTTCAAAATACAGTGTCCGCACCCCATTTTCTACCCCAATCCACTTTAAAGAACAGGAAGACAGGAACAAGTGTTGCGTGATGCTGGAGGCTTCTCGAATCGTGTCAATAATGGTCTCTACAAATCCAGTAAGATGCTCTTGACCGAGTGGAGTAATTGTTGTTCTATGTGTCTTTGATCCACCTGTTCATTGAACGAGCACAGAAAATGTTGCAATCCACACGTTTCGCCCAGACTGCCCACCAATCAACCTCATTCTTCATTTGCTTCCCCGCGCCTAGTGTATCACGGAAGATTTCTTATCCAGTGAAACCTTGTGCGAATTCTCATGCCCAGCCCTTCCGGCGCTCAGAAAAGCTGTGGGTGATGAGCCACGTAATTTGCAGCTGACCTTGAATGGTTGCAGTCATTCGAAACTGTCAGATTGAGGCGACGGAAGAGCCGGGGCAAAGTGAACCCACGAATTCATGCCGATTGGGGAGCTATTCAGGGAGACCGCGGGTGCGAATTGGAGCCTCGCTAACGAAAGGTTCCTACAGAATAGAATTTCGAAGACGCGCTACAAGATACGATGATCTTGTCATCATTAGCGTTAATGCTCTGTTGTCATTTGCCTCACTATGCCAAGGCACTACCTCGAGTCGTTCAAAAGATAGTTGTTAGCGCTATGGCACTGTTTAGTCGTCATTGACAGCATGATGGAGAGGATTTCCCCCATATTTCCCCGAGCCTCAAATCTCCAGAGAAACTATAATCCCTGCACACTTCAGTACAGAATGACTCGGCCTTATCCGAATGGGTGTATGAAGGACCCAAACCTGAACCCCTGAAGAGATCCAAGATGCTTAAAATAAATCATTGTCTACAATCGCACTAGGTCCATCCTTGGCTCATGAACATTGTGCTTGGCGAACAAACGGGAAATCCTCCTGCAGCGAACCCACAAAAGATCCGCAAAAACATCTTTTTTGGAAGTGTGCATACAGCATCGACAGTTGATAATGGTGATCATCAACGCTCCACAACTATAATCAATGCGTCTTCGCGTATCTCGATTCTCATATGCTCAACTCTGTGTTTTTCGATGATGATAGCGGACGAGAATAGAATCCAGACTACAGATGTGTATCATGCATTACGCTCGGTCGGGTCGGATGGCGCGAGTCCGGCTCACGGCAGCCACATCGTATCCCGAACACTGACCCGGTTCATCCCATCTCGACTCAAGCCGTGTCCACAAATATACCCGGCCCGCTTGCAGTGTCCGTATTCCTTCTTGGCTTCCAACATGGGATAAGAGCGATGAGCTCCCCCGGCATATATTCAATAGCTCTCCCCTTGTGACCATCCTACAGCCTTTCTCCAGCGCGAGGTCAACAATCTCTTAAGACTTCCATTTGGGTCTTGTCACTCTTTTCCTAGCACCGCTAGCAGTCCTACCCTCTTTAGTCTCACGACCACACTCTTTTTATGCACTTTAATAATACTTTCCTTCAAAAGACTCAGTCGTAATTATCACTCCTTCAATATTCGACGCCACTCCCTAGATTCCCCACCCTCTGAGCGGAAGTTTCTGCTAAATACTTTCCTTACACATTGACCGTCTATACCGACACAAAGAACAAAATCCTGAACAACCATGGCGTACCTCACTAGTGCCATGGCATTAGCCATGGCGTGTCAAATCCGTCTATCGCTTGCTGCGGGAGAGGCAGCCCTCGAGGCTTGCCCGACGACTGAGACCAACTTCAACACCACAAGCGGAATCAATTACAACATCTGCACGGGCACAGACTTGGTCGGGAGATCTGCACAGCAAATAAGAAATGTCAACACACTTGAAGAGTGTGCTTCATTATGTGCAAAAAGTGGCCTATGCTTGAAGGCTGTCTATGACTCCACCGGGAATGTCTGCCATATCAAATCCAACGATGACGACCTGACCTGGACGGAAGATAAGAACCTCGATACGATCTACATAAGTAATGAGTTCCCTGAGACGACGAACATTGCCACATGCCCCTACAATCAAACAACCTACCAGGCAGAGTCTGGAGATGAGTACTCGATCTGTCCAGGGACCGACCTCCGCGGAAACGACCTGCAGCAAATCGACAACGTTAACAATGCAGACGACTGCGCCAGGCAATGTGCAACCATTGAGGCTTGCGCCAAAGCCGTCTTGGATACCGCAGACAATGTCTGTCATGTCAAAGGTGCCGACGATGCGAACCAGAATACATTGATCTGGTACACCAACAAGAGATACACCGTCGTACAGCGCAAGACAGTCTATAACCCAGCTACCAAGGGCAAGTGGTCCGACCTCATCCGCCTCCCGCTTATCCCGGTTGCCGCCTATATCGTGCCTGCATTCCCAGCACCCGAACGCATGCTCTTCTTCTCATCCTTCAGGGAATTTGACTTCACTGGGGCAACGGGCAAGACACAGTTTGGCGACCTGAACCTCGGTACAGGAGAGGTCTCCCAACGTGAAGTCGCCAACACCCACCATGACATGTTCTGCCCCGCCATCTCGTCGCTGGAGGATGGCCGAATTGTCATCCAGGGAGGTTCAGACGCCGAAGCCGTGAGCATCTACAACCCAGAGACCAATGAGTTCACCCGCGGGCCAAACATGACCATTGCACGCGGCTACCAGTCGTCCTGCACGCTCTCCGATGGTCGCATCTTCACCATCGGCGGGTCATATTCCGGCGGCAGGGGCGGCAAGAACGGCGAGGTCTACGACGCAGACACCAACGAGTGGACCTACCTGCCCGACGCCGCAGTCAAGGACATGCTCACTAACGACGTGGGCGGCGTCTGGAGGACCGACAACCACGCATGGCTCATGGGCTGGAAGAACGGGTCGGTCTTCCAAGCTGGTCCCTCCAAAGCGCAACACTGGTACGGCATGGAAGGTAACGGATCCGTGCTCGAGGCTGGCGTCCGCGACGATGACGACGCGATGTGCGGTGTCTGGGCAATGTACGATGCCGTCGCCGGAAAGTTGTTCTCGGCCGTTGGGGCCCCTGACTACACCGACAGCGACGCCAACAACCGCGCGCACGTAACCACCATCGGCGAGCCCTGGGAACCGTCCAAGGTCGAGCGGATGCCAGACCCGGCCTACCCCCGCGGATTCGCCAACGCCGCCGTGCTGCCCGACGGCACCATCCTCGTGACGGGCGGCCAGAAGAGGTCCCTCGTCTTCACCGACACCGACGGCATCATGTACCCGGAGCTGTTCGACCCGGTCAAGCAGGCCTGGGCGCAGATGGCCCCAGAGGCCGTGCCGCGCAACTACCACTCCGTCTCGATCCTGCTGCCCGACGCGACCGTCTTCAGCGGCGGCGGCGGCCTCTGCTACGTGGCGTCCATAACGGCGGACGACTCCGGGTGCGACCGCACGGTGGACCACCCTGATGGCCAGATCTTCAGCCCGCCGTACCTGTTCAACGAGGACGGCTCGGAGGCTGCGCGGCCCACCCTCGACACGCTGTCCGTGACCAACGCCACCGCGGGTGCCACGCTCAAGGTCGTCGTCCAGGACGAGGAGGTCGCTGGGAACTCTTCGCTGGTCCTCATGCGCCTTGGCTCTGTGACGCACTCTATCAATGCCGATCAGCGCCGCGTTCCCCTCAACGACGTGACTGCCACAGGGACCCAGATGGCTGGGGAGGTCACCGCGGACGGTAGCCTGATCAACGCAAAGCCCGTCGGCACCGAGTACACGGTTGTCTTGCCGGATGACTATGGCGTCCTGCTCCCTGGCTTCTACTACTTCTTTGCTGTGTCTGCTGGTGGTGTTCCTAGTGTGGCAAAGACATTACAGATCACTTTCTAGTCTTTCCTGTTCATGATTAATTGCATATAGAATAGAATGCGTTGTAAATAAACAATAGAGATAGACACTGTTATACATTAATTCAGACTTGGGCAAGAGTATCTCGGTAATTTGCTGCAAGATACCTACTATGAGAAGTCCCAAATAATACCTCTTCTCGTAACAACAAAGACGTCCTCCATGAGCTTCATGGGGTGGATGCACAGAAAAACGTGCATGCTGACACGAGCTCGACTACCTAAGTACTGTGAGAAGACAAAGCTACCGTCAGTCGTCAAAAACAAGTGTGATATCCGATCCTTGGAAAATGTATCTAGCAGTATACAAGAGCCGTACCATCACAAATGCTCCACCCGAACCTTTCACTTACTGGCATACAAACATTAGTAGGACGACAATCAGCAAGTGGCGATAGCTATAGTGGGCAGAACTGCTAATGACACTAGCACTCGGGTCTAAAGACCTGATGACTGAACATGACAATGGTTTCCGGTGTTGGCTTGCATACCTCAAGTAGCGATACCCGCTGTTCCTTCATTGTTATTTTCAATAATCTGGGAGATTGACATATCAGTCTCTTTTGCCATTAAATGACATCAAAAAAGTGTTCTACTTCCTTTGAACATCAAATTGTTTTACATTACACTAAAGCCTCTGAATACATGTTAGCGCCTGTGTATCCGGTGAGGCACAAGGTCATGTGATCATTCTAGTCCGCGAAATGATGCAGTTTTATTACAAGGACGCAGGAGGAATCAGCAAACCTTTCTTATCCGATTTATGTCTTTTTGCAAGGTTCTGGGCTAGTGCCAGCGGTCAAGATGGCCACCTGGTCCTTGGCTTAGTGCACACCGATCTGAGCTCAGGATTGTACCGATATACTTCGGGCTTGTAGGTCGCGACCGTCTTGGAAAGGTTATTGGTCTATGCAGCTCTCACTATGGAGGCAGGACCTGTTGAGTCCGGTGTCAGGAGGCCAACAGCCAGGATGACAGATTTGAACAGCCCATGTTTTGAATTAGGAAATTGGCGGTGTGGTTTGCTAACCCTGAACAACCGCTCGTTTAGACAATCAATCCGAAACTCGATGTTCTCAACATGGAGGATACTATCAGTCAAAGTCAAGAGTGTGCTATAAAATTTCCATGTTGTACTATGTGATTCAAGCTACAATCATTACTACTGGCTTGAGATTGCCGCAGCACGTGCATCATTTGGGAGGTCTCCTACTATGATGCGGTTGATGTTGGTAAAGTGGCTGCGCCTCTCGTGGCTGTGTGCTTCTGTTCACCCCGGACTCGACCCACTTAACCCCTGGCCGCCCCTCTCTTTTCCGCTCACCGTCAGATCCCAGGGGCTTTTGTGGCTTCTCTACACGGTGACACTGAGGCAACCGTTAGATGATCCCTGGAACCGTCCTATCATAGTGGATATTCTGTGGCCGTTCAGCTGGTCTCGAACACGTCGTCTGCGTGGCCAATCTGCATTATTTAGCCACGGGCAAGGGACTGCATACTATTTACTTTGAACTTTGTAACTCACACTCACAATCACATCCTCCAAGTTCGAGTTTTTCTACTATCAGAAATCTCAACTATTACCTGTCTCACATATTATTGATTCAATCATCATGGTTTCCACCACCGCAAACCCCGACTCGGAACTCTTCTGCACCGTGTCCTCAGCTCAAAAAGTGCCCGAACGTCACCCCTCAACATTGATTCCTGGTGGACATGCATCCCCATTGCGACACCCAACCGTACTGAGGCCCGGCGCTGGCAACCACCACGCCCGGAAACCAAGTTCAGAGGCGCCAAACACACCGGCCCAGCACCGCCAGCGAACACCATCCACGACGCCAAAGCCTGCATACAAGGCGTATTCGCCGCCGGCAACACCACAAGATCCTCGCGCATCGGTAGTAGCCGAGGAAATCGAGGGCTTCTTCACAGCGCTCGACATCCAGCCCCTTCACATCAAGAAGCAAGACACCGTCTCCAGCGCATCCTCCGCCAGCTCTGGAAGAGTATCGCCAGATATCCAGCGATGCGCTTCCCCACCGCTCCCGCCAAAGGTCAAGCTCGAGGAGCCACAGCAATTGTCTCCCCCGGCCGAGGTCTCGCCATCGTCGGAGCCCGAGACAAACGAGCAGGACCAAGAGTCTGATTCTGATCAACCTCCTGCATACGACGAGTCCGAGCGCGTGCAGCCGCCTCCAGAGAAGCCATCCGCTGCAGAGACCCCAGAGAGCCAGGAGTCCGAGGAGCCCACAAATAGTACTCCCACCCTCGCAGGCAGTGCTGCTATATCCGCCGCGAAAGTCGCAGGCTCGGTTGCTGGAGTCGACACCGACCAGGCGGCGGCCAAAGACACGACGGAGGAGGAGGCCAAGCCAGACACCCAAACAGACAGCGAGGAGCCCACAGCAGAACAACAAGCCCAGGACACAACAACCGAGGAGGCGAGCAAAACCGACGCGGCGGCAGCACCACCACCCCTGCCCCCGCGCCCCACCGCGTCCACGACCCCCCAACCAGACACAGCCGCCCAGATGCCAGGCGCGTTCCCGCCACCGCCGCGGCGGAGCCCCTCGCCAAAGGGCGGCCACTCGCCGTCGTCCTCGTCGTACTCGAAGATGACCTACGTCCCCGGCGCCGCGGCGACGTCAGCCACCGCCGTGGGCGCGGCGGTGGCGATCCCGTCGACGGACTTTGCGCACGGCGGGCTCGCGCACGCGCGCAAGGCTCTTGGGCAGCGCGTCAGCCACCTCATCGACAAGGCGAAGGAGCATCATGAGGCTAGGAAGGGGTCTGCCACTCGGGGTGGGGTTGAGGAGGGGAAGGATAAGAATGTGTTGGTTGTTGCGCCGATGATTGGGGCTTGATTCTGAGGGAGACGTGGTGAGGTGGGCTGGAAGCATGTGGCTGGAACATTTTTCATCAATTATTATTTGACATAAGCGTAGTACAGTGCATTAATATGATACCTCATCAGACCTGTCCTTTCACAGTCCCAAATGAAATCTAACATGTCTGACCAGACGCCGCTATCTCCACAGCTTTCGCCGAATAGTTGAGGGTGGTAATCGGCTCGAGGACCTCGAGAATCTCCCGGATCTTGCTGCCATCCTCGGTAAAGTCCCAGAACCACGACACCTCCACCAGGTACTCGTCCGTCCCGCAAAGGCTGACCCTGTACTCGGAAAAGGCGGACGCCTTGAGGGCCTGCACGTCTATCGACGTAAAGAACACGGTCCAGTTGGCCGTCTGGGTGACGGACAGCTCGCTGGCTATGCCGTTCTCGTACGCCGTGTTGTTGAAGTAGAAGTCCCGGGGGAAGCCGACCGCGTCGGTGAAGGTGTAGGGCCGCAGGTAGCGGCGGCAGTCCGGCGTGAGGGTGTTGGAGAGCACCGACGGCCCTTCGTCGGGTGCCCGGTTGTAGTCGGCGAAGAAGGTCTGGATGGTGCTCGCCATGGCGGCGTAAAGATTGCTCGGCTTGACCATCTTCGGGACAGAGGCAGACGTGTTCGGTCTCTGGGGGAAGGCCTTCTGGGAAAGCAAAATGCTACTTAAGGTCAGGACGGGACGCGACGTGATGTGACGATGCGAGAGGCAGCGCGACGACCGGCTGATGGAGGAGGTGGGAAAAGACCATCCGCCGTGGCCGGCTTTTCGAACTATTTTCTTACATGCCCGTTGGAGGATTGGAAAGCTTGACCCCTGCTAGTGTGACTTAACGCTGCCTGGGCCATCCCATGTCCAGAGTGCCAATTTTGCTCATTTCGGCATTTCTCACCGTGGGTAGCCACTCAGCGGATGTTGTTGCAAGTGCGGGTCCCCTGTTGCAATCCGCTACGGTTCCTGGGAAGATGTGTTATGGCCGCTTTACGTTGCACTCTGGGTAGTAGTATCCATGCAAGGGAGTGGTTGCGATCTTAATGGGAGCATGACTAGGTATGAATTTCTTCACGGAACAGCGGATCTGGTGGAGTATAACGCAGGAAATGGATGGCCAGTCAGCAGCTTCCTGTCGTATATAAACAAGATTGATTAATGTCTCTGGGGTGAGAATCATGTTCGTCAGACAGCTGACTACTTGGCTTCTCGGTGTTCTAAGATCTAATGCCAACCTCTATTGATAGCTATAAACGTAAATATGATTTTCCTTTAATCGCGAACTCGGTAATGAACTGGCAATCTCGTGGGTCAACCCGGATGACCACGTTGAGATTGCTATCGGCACTGAAACCCGACCTACAGCAGACATGCCCTTGGCTCATCACGCCGACCACTGCATTCAGAATCACAGGAAGCATTGTGGCTGCTGGCTTCTGGACGCAGGAGCCTGTCCGTCTCCCATGGTCCATCTCGATTACGGACACTACGCAAAAAGAGGGAGACACCGAGGCCGATTCTGGAATGCTCTGCTTAATGGCAGGTGCAATGAAGTGTTGCTGCGATACATCAGCTAATACATGGTGAGGGCCTGGCGCGGCGCCGGGGTACTACAGCGTACTTAAGTACGCGGAAAGCACATCTCATGTACTGCATTTTATTCCACAAGGGAAAACTAGTGTCCAGCTTCAACATCTTTACCTTGCCGAATGAGTCAACAGCTGCACGCGCTGAGGCTAGAGGGTCGGACTGGCGCCAGATCAGCACAAGTGCAATGCGCTGCTCGGGCGCGATAAAAACTGCATCTTCATCATACAGACTATTTGTATTCTTCGAGTTCCTCTACCATCCGGACCAACAATAATTATGAAACTGCCCTTTTCAAAGCACAAGATCTAGCTTCTCAAACGCAAAACAATCTGTGACACCAAGCAGCCACTACAGCCTTGTCGCGCTGTGTTGCAAGACCATTCGAGAACAATCATTCGGCCGACCAAGACTGACACCGCAGTACACCTGGACTCGGTGTGCGCGTTTGCTGCCCCCTCGAGCGCGTTCACAGCTACAGCCGGCCTGGTAATATGTTCACCACCCAGATGGTAAAAAGGACCATTTCTTCAGAATTCGGTGGCCTGAAAACAGGTATCAAAAGCTGTTCGCCTGACAAAATGGCGCCAAACAACCAGAAGCAAAAGCAGAAGGTGAAACCGACAGTGTTTTCAGCCCAGGGCGATCAAAATCTCGATATCGAAGAGTACGGTCCGATATACTTCCACAATGAGAATGAGGACTACGGCTTCATGTCAAACTTTTACGAAACCGCGTTTAGGGCACCTAATCCAGCGACATGGCTATTCAAGGAATCCAAAACAATTCCAAGCGGCCTTTCAAGTGGCAGTGCCTACCCTGGAGACGAAAGACCTGGCACCTTGGCATTCCGCCATTCCGAACAATACTACATGTATTGTAAGGCAATATACTTCAGCGATCAGTTCGCGGCGACGGAGATAATAGGTGCAGATTCTGCAACAAGATGCAAAACCGTTGGGCGTTCCGTTAAAGGGTTCAGTGACAAGGCATGGGAAAAGCATGACCTCAAGGTCCGAGTCATGGAAGAGGCACTGTGGTGGAAGTTTGGAGGTGGAGAGCTGGAGGCCAGTCTCGAGGATTCCAATGGCATCCCCAGTGGTAAGGGGCTCGGGACGAAAGAAGACAGGCTCAGAGCGCTTGAAGGCCAGGGACGGCAGCTGCTTGCGACAGGAGAAAGACAATTGGTGGAGGCTGCCGGACGGGACCGGTACTGGGGTATAGGATATCGCCTCAAAGATGGGCCACATCTTTGGCGAGAAAATTGGGGGAGGAACCGGCTTGGTAAGAGTCTGATGACGGTCCGAGGGAGACTGAGGCGGTTGGTCGATGGAGACAAAGAGGATGCATAGACGGAGTAGAACTTATAGGGTACAGCGGTACCAAGATTAGCTGAGCATGCTGGAAATAGAAGGCAAGAGACAATAAAGAGTATTTTCATCGACCAGCTGTTATAAACATTGCTTTATCTCCCATAATGGTAAATGTTTGGGTTGAATTCCTATGAGTCTACGCTGACCGGAAGTATGGCCCCCTATCTGTCGATTGTGCTTTTGCAAATCCAGTGAAGAGGATGTTGGACCAGTACGCTGAGTGCACAGGCCTTAGTCGATGTTACTGATTCAGACTAGCATATGTAGGTACTAGCCAGCACAGGAGATATCAACAACCAGCGCTGCTAAAACGACAACCGTCCATCCACACTTGGATGTCCGTGTTGATGCGTGGAAACCCTCAGAAAATTATACCTTATAATCATAAATGTAGCAGCAAGCTGGTGGACAAGAAAGCCCCGAGTATGGTTGTAGAGAGGGAGAGAGAGGGAGAGAGGCGGCGGAATAAATTCGTCCAACATCACTTGAGGGTAAATATAAGTGGGTGTGATTGCATTACTCTCTTCGTGAGTGGCGGGACGGGACCGCAGGTCAGGGGCTCCATGACAGGCTTGGCGCTGTGCCAACGCCGCAGCGCCTGTCTTACAGCAGTGTTAGGGCTGACACCGGGTGGCTTGGTACCTGAAATGCACCTATCTGTTGGACGGATGCTCTGTTTCAACTTAGCCCGGAACACCATTTCCTGTGTTGGACACTGCACGGCGATGGCGTCAAAAATTGAAGCATTTGAGCGACAATATTGTGCAACAAAGAGACTCCACATCGCTGAAAGTCTCGCTGACGTCATGTTCTTAGTGCACGAGGGCATCAAACCTAAATTTCCAGCGGGTTCCAGCTGACAAATCGCCGCCTGAGTCGAGCATAAAACCTCCACCAGCGAATCGGCCGCTTGGCATGTCTTCCTTGTACATAGAAGCACAACCACTCACCCTCAACCTTTACGCGTATAAACTCCTCTGATAACCATTCATCAACTCTATAACACAATGGGCGTTCCTGACACCTTCAAAGCTGCCGTTGTGCCCGAGCCGGGCGCCCAGCATGTGGTTCAAGACCGTTCCCTGCCACCACTGGAGGCCGGCGAGGTCGCCATCAAGGTCACGGCCACGGCAATCAACCCAGTCGACTGGAAAATCCGCGACTACAAAATCTTCATCAAGGACTACCCTGCCGTCCTGGGAAGCGACGCAGCAGGCGAGATCGCCGCGGTGGGATCAGGCGTGACCAACTTCAAGGAGGGAGACCGCGTCTTCTTCCAGGGCATCGTCGGCAGGTATGACTTCTCCACCTTCCAGCAGTACGTCAAGATGCCCGCGGAGCTAGTGGCCAAGACGCCCAAGAACATCTCGGACGAGGAGGCCGGCGGCGTCTCGCTCGCCACCGTCGCGGTGTTGACTGGCTTCTACGACAAGAGCGGCCACGGGCTGGCCGCCCCCTGGGCCGAGGGCGGCGAGCAGGCCGGCAAGGGCAAGGGCGTCGTGATCCTCGGCGGCAGCTCCTCGGTCGGGCAGTACGCGGTCCAGCTGGCCAAGATCTCCGGGTTCGACAAGATCGTCACCAACGCCAGCGCCAGGCACCTGGACCACCTCAAGGCCCTGGGCGCCGACGTCGTCCTCGACCGCGCGACCCAGAACAGCGCGGAGGACTTCAAGGCCGCGCTGGGCGGCGTGCCGCTCGCGTTCGTGTTCGACTCCATCTCCGACAAGGACACACAGGTCCTGGGCGTCAAGGTCCTCGCCGCCACCAGGACCGAGAACAGCCACGTCGTCACCGTCCAGGGCGCCAACGCCGAGGCCTCGGAGCTCGCCCAATCGTCCGAGCCCAAGTCTGCGGTGAAGCAGGTCATGGGCCTCGGTAGTGCGCCTCACCTGCGCCATCTCAGCGAGCCCCTGTGGAAGCACCTCGGTGGTGAGGATGGGTACATCGCCAAGGGGCGTTTTGTGCCAAACAGGCCTCTTGTTGTCAGCGGGGGCCTGGCTAACATTGAGGAGGCGCTGGCGAAGAACAAGAAGGGCGTGTCTGGGGAGAAGGTCATTATCCGCCCTTTTGATGCTTAGGCTTCTAGGAGTCGCTTCTTCGTATCGTTGGACGAGTTGTAGATGACCAAGACTGCGAGTGGAGCTGGATCGGAGCAGTGGCTTCAACAACAGTGTCCCAAAAGTATCCCGCGTGGACTGTCCACGCACTAAAAGTTAGCATAACATTTGGCACGAGTGATCGGCTCCAGCGAGACGACTACGCAGTTGCAGAGGTATAACGCTCCATGGCTTGCCAAATCTGAAATAGGTGCTGTAACAAAATTCAAAAGCGAAATTCTGAGCACGCCAACACTTCAAGGTCGACTGACTCGTGATGATGAATCCGTGGAGTGCATTTCCGCACGATCCGTACCGGGTTTGACAATTGAGCAAATGGCATGTCTCGCCTGGGACTTGGGCAAAATGGCCTAGAAAGACGGCCGTGGCCCCGGTCTTGCACAGTCAGCACCTTGGCAACAGCGGGGCCGAGGATTACAGTGGCCCCAAACAACATCGTGTCTGAGCTCTGGCTGGATGACTGAGAGACAATGTGGGGTTGCATCGTAGTATGTATTGTCCAGTCTTACGTTGTGTACCCGAGAATTGGGAAAGCTCAGGTATTGTGCACATCGTTGGCCTCATCGTCACCGGCAACCCCGTGTAATTGTGGCAGAGCCGCAGCCGTCGTCGCACATGCTTCGCTGGCCGCATGTCGAATGCTGGCCGGATCTGCAGCATCGCCTCGGGGCTTGTACAGTAGGGAGGCAGCGAAGCGGGCTGTGGTCGGTTGGCGGGCTACCTCATGCACCATCATGCAGGCAGACTGCGGCTTTGTCCTATAAGAACCAACAGCGAGCCACCCCTGAACCCGACCGATTTTTTTTTTCGGACAACGTCACCCATTCGGACCAGTTGGACCTGTCAATCAGGCTCCTGCGACCCCTCGTTGGATATATCAAGGGTTCTCATCGCTCATCATAGCGGCAAAGAGGAGTTCTGGCCGTAAATTTGAACACCAAACCATCCAGACGAGCTCACGGCGAACATGACGTCCAAGCTACTCGAGATCCCGGCCGAGATCCTGGCGTGCATCGCCGACGAGCTAGACATCGAGCATTATGGCAATCTCCGCCTTGCCAACAGACAAGTGCACGACTACACATTCCCATACTTTGCAAAGAAGTTCTTCGGCCGCAGGAAATTCTTCCGGGGGTACCTGAGCCTGAGCACATTACTATCAATATCCGAGTCGCGCCTGAGCCCCTACCTGGAGACCCTGATCCTCGGCATCGAGCTGCTAGAATCCGGCGCGCCCAGCGACTCGCCCAGTGTCTCCAAGGAGGCCTACTACAAGGCATATGCCGACCAGACGAGCATGTTGGCGACCGGGTGGGACCGGGACACGCTGGTCGACGCCATGCGGAATCTCCCCAGCCTCAAGGGGGTGGGCGTCGAGTCCTTTGACGACCGGAACATGTGGGACTTTGACGAGAACAGGCCGAACTCGGTCGTCGAGGGCGGGTATGGCCTGAAGACTCTCCTCAGGAGCCTGGGGTACGAGGCGGGCAGGCCGCCGAACCAGGCCTCGCCGGTAACGCAGTGGGTCACTGCCGTGCAGACGGTCCTGGGCGCCGTCGCAAGGTCTGGGGCGAAGCCCAGGAGCTTCAGCGTCTCGGGGAAGTCGGCAAATACGTCCTATCTGGCCTGCGAGTCCTTCGGCGTGGACGACGATGCGTTCAATATCCCTCCATTCCTGGAGCAGGCCCTGGTGCCGGTCGTCGAGAACCTGGAGGAGCTCGACCTCGAGGTGTACAACAGGATGCTCTACCCATCGCCCGACGACCCTGCAACATGCAGGACGTGCCACCTCCGCCGGTTCCTCGGCGTGCCGAAGAAGTTGGAGAAGCTGAGGATCGCGCGGCTCACGGGCAGCATGTCGGCCCTCGAAAACTCGGAGGAAAGGGGCGGATTCTGGACATGGCTGGGGTGGAGCCCGAAAGGAAAGGGCAAGGCGGTGATGGCCGATGACGACGAAGGCGAAGACAACAACGGAGACGACCAGCAGTGGCAGTGGGAAATGACTCCGACAAACGCCGCAAACCCCCTCGCCTCCCCACCGCCGATCCCCCTCCCTCACCTGCGCGAGCTGCACCTCGCCAGCCAGGACATACTGTCCGCGAACCTGACGCGGCTCCTAAACAAGGTCGCCCCGACCCTGGTGAAGCTAGACCTGCACGACCTGAACCTGCGCGACCGGGTCAGGGAGATCGAGAATATCCAGAACGACGTTGACAACGACGACAACGACAACGAGCCGGTGGACGAGGTGCGGACCGAGGTGGGCCTGTGGATCGCGCTGGTCTCGAAGCTCGCGGCGATGCCGTGCGACGAGCTGCGCGAGGTCAACATCTCGGGCTTCGGCGGGCTCGGCAGCTGGCACATGAACAAGTTCAGCGACGGCGTCGTGGCGTCGCCAGAATCGGTGTACTTCCGGGAGCTGAAGATCGTCGAGGAGGAGGAATCCCAGGGTTCGTATGCGACCCAGGCTAAGTTCTCGTACAAGGGCCCTGGCGTGAAGGGGGCGCTGGGCCGGCTGGAGAATGATTTGCGCGCTGCAATCAGGGATGGTCGGCATGTATTTGTTTGGGAGCCGCCCAAGAGGAGGAATAGCTTCTGATTCAAAAAGATGGTCTCTAAGTTGAAGCTGTGGGTTAACTTGGACCGTTGAACGTAGACTACGATGTTATGATAATGGCCGAAAGATTTATGGCTTCCGTGATTAACGCTACATGATCAAGATGATGCTACCCTATACCATTTCCAATACTGTGAAAACCCTTCACGGACTGAGTCCGGTCGACAGTCGTTGCCAATCCTATGTAGCAGTCTGACCAGATCAAGGAGTGGTTCTCTGAAGTGTCACCAAAGCAGATTACCTTCAAGTTTCGCAGTTCATGGAATTTTACTTCTTTTGTCGCTTTCATGGCATTTTCTTCGGAAATGACGCTCTAACCTCGACATTACGCTCCTTGTGAAACTTTGGATTGGGTGTTCGGTTGTCCAGCTTCTTTCATGAGCCGTCTCTTTGTGCGCGTGCCGTTTTGAGAGTAGCGTAGCACCCCCGCCATCATAAATTTGATTCGTTTCGAAATTCGTTCCAAATGTAAGCGACAGTAGTGCGATTGAAACTATGATCTATTGGAATCAAATTCGCACATCGCTGTATTCTGCCAATACTCAAGGTTGCATTTAACATTACTACACTACTCCCCATCACTAGCACCAGCGTACCTGGTACATAGCAACTATGATCACGCGGTCGGCGAAAGCGGCTCAGAGTGGCCAAAGAATCTTTTCATTTGACACACCGGACTCGAATCACAGTCAGAAGCGAAAAGGCCCAGATACGGACGACCTTGTAGAGGAGCTGGCGAGGCCATCCAAGTCTGACTACAACCGAGTTCGCAAGGCATTAATACTTGCTCGGTCGGAAGTGGATCGGAAAGCCGCTGAGATACAGGAAAAGAATCAAGAGCTAGAGGAGAAAGACCGCGTCTTGACAGAAAGGGAATACCAGCTACTGATATGCAGCGAGATACACGACCAGATACGAGACGCACAGGAGGGAGGTAGGGTGCCGAGAAAAATAGCAAATGGGATGAGAAACGGAGATTCAGGTGAGAAGGAGACTGTGGAAAGCGATCCGACAAGATCATTGCGGAAGATGTCGGAGAGATTAGGAGCCGTGATTCACGAGTTCGCAAATCAGTACTTTGGTGGCAAGCTCCAGCAACCTTCAAATGCTCAGCTTGGGGCTGGTTGGGCTCATCAATACATGCAAACCGCCACACCAGGAGAGGAGAGATATATGGACTACCTACGTTCACGAAACAGATGTCCGATGATAGTTGAGGCATTTATTTGGAGGTTCATTTGTGGCGCAATCTTTAATGGTGCTCTTTGGAGTGGCAGTGAAGAAATGCGTCGCCACGTGAGCGGATTACAGAACCTGCTGACCAGATGTAAGCGAAGCTCACGGTCATAAGCGTTTCCGAAACAAGGACTAAGATATCTGCCACAGTTTACAACTCACCAATTTCAGAGCCCAAACGGGTGAAGAGCTATCAACAGTGGAAGAGGCAGACAACCACACTGGTATTAGAGACCCGCGAAGCCGGCAGCACGGATGATGCGGACTTCCACCTTCTTCAACTGGAGCGAAATTTCGCGAAAGCAGCCAGCGAAGTCATCACCCCCTTCATGAGGGCAAGTCTCGTTGGGCACAATGAGGCCCTGATCAAGATCATACACCAAGCCATCGAAATCGACAAGGTGATCAGCAAACAGCAGCCACGCTATACGTGGAGTTTCAGCCCACAGCTGATCGAGTCACCGTTTAATTTCAGCCTGGACCAAGAGAAAGCAATGAAGCTGCCTACGGGGGAGAAGACCGCGTTGAAGCTTGATAATAGCACTAAAGCAAAAGTGTACCTGGTGGTGGCACCGGGTTTGAGGCAGCGGGGTGTGGACAACAGCCCATCGGCATCATTTGTAGAAGAGCGCTGGGTAATACCGATGACGGTCAGTTGTGTGAAGCCCCGACGGCAGCACAAGTTTGGACCAAGTCATTATGGCTCTGGCATCGCGTCCGTCATTAGATGTTATTCGGTCGGAAACTGAACACGACCTGCCTTGAGCGACACTGGCAGTAATGTTTGGTATGCCTACTCCGAAATGCGTGGCTTTGTGGATATATCTACCTAGGTAGATTACCGGCAATTCAAAGTGAAGTTAATGCAACTTCTCCGACAGTAATTTGCAATTCCCCTCGAGGTATTCATAAGGGAAACCAATCCCTTTTAAGCTTTGATGCGACTTCAAAGGCGACGCATGTAATGATGTGTGACTTCCCTTGAATACACTTCAGAGCCACTTTCGAAGTTCAAAAGCCACGACTTCGTTTTCATTATCGAAGGCTCCAGATTGTGCACCTTACCCACTGGGAACTGACCACTGACTCCGATTGGAGGAAATGGTATGCAGGTGCTTACTAGCAACATAATGCCCACCATTACAGGCGCCCCTCAATCCTTCAGGAGTATCTCCTGCCACTTCTCCCAGGAGACTCGAATATCTCTCTACATTGACCAACGCAATACCAGTGCGCCTTCGGCAGCAGCGCAAACGGGTTTCGCCATGGCAGACAGCAAACACCCAAAACCTCAATACGATTCCTTCGCGACATCCTACGACCTGGTCTGGACAACCCGCGCCGTAGCTCCCCTCCTCCCGCTTCTGAAATCGACCATCGGCGACCTAGGCCCACTGACCGGCGCGTCAGTCTTGGACCTCGCCACCGGCACAGGGATCGGCCTGCGCCTCGTGCGCGCCGCGGGCGCATCCAAGCTGGTCGGCGTCGACATCTCGCCCCAGATGCTCGAGATAGCCCAGGCGACGACCCAAGGCGCCATATTCCACACGGCGGACTGCAGCAAGCCCCTGGACGGGCTCGGGCTGGAACCTGAGAGCTTCGACGTTGTGCTTGGGTTCTGGCTGTTGGCCCAGTGCCCTTCTTCCGTTGAGCTTGGAGGAATGTGGGCTAAGTGGTTTCGCTTATAATCCGTATATAATGCCTGCTTGCTTTTTCTTGGTCTTAAGTTTTCTGCCTTTACCAAGATGGATTCTGAGATTGGTGTTTGCGAGTAATATTCAGGAAAAACTATTATCGATACAGCGGCCAAGGACAGAATGTCGAGACCTGACAACAGTGTTTAAGACTTACCTAATAATTCTGTTACATATCAGGGGACCCCACCTTAGGGTACTCTATTTAGTATAAGTACAAGTACCCTACTCCTATTATCTATAAACCAGAATAAGTAGGTAATTTACTCTATTTAGTATACTATACTTAAAATTATAATAATTATAAGCCTGGCTCTAATTTAATTCCCCTATTTTATATATATTTTAAGCTTCTCTTATAGTTTAGATATATTTTATTCTTATTAATCTTTATAATAGCCTTTAATAACTTAAATAGTATAATTCTAGCTAAAATTATACTTTTTTAAAATTAAAAAAGCTTTCTAACTTAATTTTTATAACTTTAATTTTATTATAAGCTTTATAGTATATAGGTA